>JACEGR010005778.1:0-68827 GCA_014170235.1 Listronotus bonariensis
TGAGGCGTACGGTTACAAAACTGCTTAAATCCACTTTTTGTCAAAAATGACATATGGGTGGAGCTAACTTCTTTGATACAACCTGCGTATGATTCCATAACTATTTGGCCACAAAACTTTGTAAATCCCTAAGAAAATAAGCTAAGAATAGTAATGACAGATGCAAAACTTATTCAATCCAACGTAAATATTGTTTCAAAACTCTTTAAGTCCATTATATTTTATTGGAACCAAAACTGTTTCCATCCAATACAATAAGCGTCATTGTAATAATTGACGGAATCAAAACTGTTTTCTTCCAGAGCACGTTATTGTTCTTGTAAAAAAACTATTTTAGTCTTGTTTAGCCCGCCGTTTAATCAAGTGCGTAGTGTGTTGATTCCCTTGAAGTATTATATTTTAAGTTATTTTAAAATATACTTTTGATATTTTTGTGATATGGAAGATACTATTAACCTTGCTACACCTGGCAAAGGTCGGAAAAAATTACGAAATCCTTCGAACTGGACCAAAACAAGAAATAAACTAGAAAGGTAATGTGCTTGATGCATGTTTGTAGATTTGCATGTTTACTAAAAGTATATTCTTTGTCATAGGTATAGGCCTAAAACTTTACCTAGCCACCCAAGATGTAGCCATAAAAAGAGTAATTTTGCATGCGAGAATTTGTCTATGCAAGATATTCGAAGATTCCATCAAAAATTTTACGAAAATACTACTAAAATCGAGCAAGATAACTTTATCCTTAAACATACAACACAAAATATACCAAAAGACGACGCCCTGTAAAGGGAACTCGTAATAATACGATTTCACTGACATATTTTATCAAAACTAAAGAGGGAACTTTGGCAATTTGCAGTAAGGCCTTTTTAACAATTCTGGGAATTTCAAGGTTTAGGGTCCAGAACATAGCAAAACGTTACCTGTCGCATAGTTTAGCACCCAGAGAAAATAGAGGAGGAGATAGGATAAGTGAGAAATACATTGATAAGAAAGAAAAAGTAAAGGCGTTTATTCTAAAACTAAAATGCGTCCAATCACATTATACTAGGAACAAGTCAGAACGGCAGTACCTGCCAAGTGACCTGTCCATAAGGCAACTATGGAAAATATATTGTGATGAAAATCAAAACTTAGTGGTTAAGTATGACTACTTCCGCGAAATATTTACTAAAGATTTTAACATCAGTTTTAAGAGTCCTGCTACCGATGCATGCTCCGCATGTATTAGATTAAAAAGCCTAATTACTGCTGAAAAAATAACGAGCATAAAGCTAAATTAATATGCACGTTGCGAGTGCACAAATTAAAGGCTAAGGCATTTTACGAAGCTCTGAAAAGACCTGAAGAAAACACATTGAAGTTATCCTTTGATTGCCAAAAAATATGGTGTTGCCTCGTGTTCCAGATCAATCAGCTTACTATTCTCGGCAGCTTTACCTTTTCAATTTTACGATATGTGAAGGAAATTCAACTGACAAACAATCTAAAGAGAGTATCACTGCTTATACATGGACAGAAAATATGTGCGCTAAGGGATCTAACGAAATATCATCAATGGTATATCACAAACTTTCGATGGTAGACTTGGCTAATATAACATCAATAAAACTATTTTGCGATGGATGTCCGGGTCAAAATAAAAATGTAACAATGATGGGTATGCTTATGTATTGGTTGTATCACACAAACTCTGCAGTAAATGAAATTACGGTAACTTATCCCATAGTAGGGCATTCATTTCTACCGGCCGATCGCGTTTTTGGACGGATCGAAAAAAAGTTAAGAAAAAAGAGGTCATAGTTCATCCTGATGAGTATAGATTGATATTTTCGGAGTTTGCAACTGTTCTTAATTTAGAAACAGATTTTGAAGTTTTTCAGTGGAAAAAGGCTATTGAATCAATTATAAAGCCTCCTGGTCAATGGCATTTCCGATTTGCAGCAAGCAAAAGAATTCTGATATCAAAGAAATGGAATTCAAAAGGAACAGCTACAATATTTGTAAAAGGGGAAGTCAATTACAAAAGCGATATCGGTGTATACAAATCCGTTTTAAGAAAAGGAAAAACTTTTTCCAATTTGAATTTGGAGCCTATCCCAAAGAAATGTGTTGTGAAACCAGCAAAATTAAAAGATGTAGATGTCTTGTTACAGAAACATTTTGGTCAAGATTGGAGAAATATAAAAGATGTTGATTTATCTTTTTATAAAAAAGCTATTGACAATATCATAGAATGTTCTGATGAAGTAGAAGATGAAGAGATTGAAGATATTATGGATGAAGACGATGATCTTAGAATTTAAGTTTCATAAACCTGTATTCATAAGAAAATAAAAATGCACTTTCTTACTTGTTCTTTTTTAATTTAATTAAGCAAAACTTTTTAAATCACCTACATGCTGTAACATAACTCTCTAGTTCCATAGTCCGGAAACAAAACTTATTAAATCCGTATTATTTATTCAAAAAACTATTTTTGTATTACTTGAATTTATTTTTTGATAACAAATTTTTAGTTAGTAAAACAACAAAATATAAATTAATCACTTTTAGCCACTTTTTTTCAATAAAAAGTATACTAAAGTTTTTTGCTTCTGGTGCAAAATTTGTATGCATGGATTGAAAGAGTTTTGGAATTGGGCGCCTGCTAACTTCTTTGATACAACCTGCATTATGATTCCATAACTATTTGGCCACAAAACTTTGCTAAATCCCCTGAAAATAAGCTGAGAATAAGTAATGACAGATGCAAAACTTATTCAATCCAACGTAAATATTGTTTTCAAAACTCTTTAAGTCCATTATATTTGTGGAACCAAAACTGTTTTCCATCAATACAATAAACGTCATTTGTAATAATTGACGGAATCAAAACTGTTTTCTTCCGAGCACGTTATTGTTCTTGTAAAACTATTTTGGTCTTTGTTTGGCCCGCCGTTTAATCAAGTGTGGTGTGTTGATTCCCCTTAAAGTATTATATTTTAAAGTTATTTTTAAAAATATGCTTTTGATGAAATATTTTTGTGATATGGAAGATACTATTAACCTACCTGGCAAAGGTCAGGAAAAATTACGAAAATATTCGAACTGGACCAAAATAGAAAATAAACTAGAAGGTAATGTGCTTGATGCATGTTTGTAGATTCACATGTTTACTAAAAATTATATTCTTTGTCATAGGTATGGGCCTAAAACATTACCTATACCCAGAATGTGGCCAGCAAAGAATGTATTTTCATGAGAGGTGATACATGCAAGATATTAGAGGAATTCATCAAAATTTTACGAAAATACTACTAAAATCAGGCAAGATAACTTTATCCTTAAACATACAACACAAAATATACCAAAAAGACTGACGCCCTGTAAAGAGCTCGTAATAATACGATTTCACTGACATATTTTATCAAAACTAAGAGGGAACTTTGGCAATTTGCAGTAGGCCTTTAACAATTCTGGAATTTCAGGTTTAGGGTCCAGAACATAGCAAAACCTTACCTGTCATAGTTTAGCACCCAGAGAAAATAGGAGATAGGATAAGTGAGAAATA
This sequence comes from Listronotus bonariensis, assembly GCA_014170235.1. Taxonomy (NCBI): domain Eukaryota; kingdom Metazoa; phylum Arthropoda; class Insecta; order Coleoptera; family Curculionidae; genus Listronotus; species Listronotus bonariensis. The sequence continues at coordinate 3,557 of JACEGR010005778.1, forward strand.
CATTGGTAGAAAAAGAGAAAAAGGAAGTAAAGGCGTTTATTCCTAAAAGCTAGAATGCGTCCAATCATTATACTAGAACAAGTCGAACGGCGGTACCTGCCAAGTGACCTGTCCATAAAGCAACTATGGAAAATATATTATGATAAAAATCAAAACTTAATTGGTTAAGTATGACTACTTCACGAAATATTTACTAAAGATTTAACATCAGTTTTAAGAGTCCTGCTACCGATCTCATGCTCCGAATGTATTAGATTAAAAGCCTAATTATTGCTGAAAAAATAACGAGCATAAAGCTAAATTAATATGCACGTTGCGAGTGCACAAATTAAGACTAAGGCATTTACGAAGCTCTGAAAGGACCTGAAGAAAACACATTGAAGTTATCCTTTGAATACCAAAAAATATGTAGGTGCCCTCGTGTTCCAGATCAATCAACACTATTCTCCGGCGCTTTACCTTTTCAATTTACGATATGTGAAGGAAATTCAACTGACAAACAATCTAAAAAGTATCACTGCTTATACATGGACAGAAAATATGTGCGCTAAGGGGATCTAACGAAATATCATCAATGGTATATCACAAACTTTCGATAGTGAGACTTAGCTATATAATATAACATCAATAAAAACTATTTTGCGATGGATGTCGAGTTAAAATAAAAATGTTTTAATGATGGGTATGCTTATGTATTGGTTGTATCACACAAACTCTGCAGTAAACTGAAATTGCGGTAACTTATCCCATATTGAGGCATTCATTTCTGCCGGCCGATCGCGGTTTGGACGGATCGAAAAGTTAAGAAAAAGAGGTCATAGTTCATCCTGATGAGTATAGATTGATATTTTCGGGTTTGCAACTGTTCTTAATTTAGAAACAGATTTTGGTTCAGTGGAAAAAAAGGCTATTGAATCAATTATAAAACCTCCTGGTCGAAAGTAGCATTTCCGATTTGCAGCAAACGAAAAAGAATTCTGATATCAAGAAATGGAAATTCAAAAGGAACAGCTACAACTATTTGTAAAAGGGAAGTCAATTACAAAAGCGATATCGGTGTATACAAATCCCAGTTTTAAGAGAAAAGGAAAAACTTTTTCAATTTGAATTTAGACCCTATCAAGAAATGTGTTGTAAGAAACCAACAAAATTAAAAGATGTAGATGTCTTATTACAGAAACATTTTGGTCAAGATTTGAAATATAAGATGATTTATCTTTTTATAAAAGCTATTGATAATAATAATAGAATGTTCTGATGAAGTAGAAGATGAAGAGATTGAAGATATTATGGATGAAGACGATGATCTTAGAATTTAAGTTTCATAGAAACCTGTATTCATAAGAAAATAAAAATGCACTTTCTTACTTGTTCTTTTTTAATTTAATTAAGCAGCAAAACTTTTTTAAATCCACCTACATGTAACAATAACATAACTCTCTCTAGTTCCATGGTCCGGAAACAAAACTTATTAAATCCGTATTATTTATTCAAAAAACTATTTTGTATTACTTGAATTTAATTTTCATTAACAAATTTTTAGTTAGTAAAACAACAAATATAAATTAATCACTTTTAGCCACTTTTTTTCAATAAAAAGTATACTAAAGTTTTTGCTTCTGGTGCAAAAATTTGTATGCATGGATTGAAGAGTTTTGGAATTGGGCGCCTGACAGTCAAGACTTTATTCTGTAAGTGATTTTTGTCGCTAAACCACCAACAACAACAACAACAAGGACGAAGAATGGTTTGAACAAATAGGTTCAAGCCAACATCGTAATGTGTTGCGAGATACTATTAAAGTGCGGGAAGAGATTCTTTGTGATATCGAGGAAAAAAACAAAAAAGTGAGTGAGTGCGAAGCCGAAATAGCGGCAATGCAGCAGCGCCTGATGGCATTGAAAAAGGACGCTGCAAAAAGTAGGCTGCAGCTAAGCCACTTTAATAAATTATTTATTTCCTCGATACCATAATTTAAACTTTTAAACCTTAGACTATATAGTGCACTAGGCCTACGTGGGAAAGCACTTTAAAAAAAAGGCGCCGAGAAGTCTAGGGCATAACAAGTGTTGTGAAACAATACATATTATTTATATTTTATAATATATATTGTTAAGACCAACATAGTTTAACCTGGTGAGGAAACGACTTCAAAAATGTATTATGTCTCAACAGTGTGTGTGTGTGTGTTAAAGGTAGATACAATTTTATGTTTATTTATTAAGTTATATGTATTCTGTATTTAATGTATTTTTTTATAAATAAAACTGATTTTTTCTTAGTACAATTTGTGTTTATGTAAGAAAACTTGTTTCGTAAACATAAAGAATTTTGCAACAAATTTTGTAGAAATATTTTTTAAGTTCCGGGAAATGGGGAATCTTTGTATGTTTTTAAAAACATGCAAAGTTGGATCTGGCATATTATAAAAGTCGGTAAGCTGATACTTTTACAAAATAATATATTTTTATAAAGTTATCAGAAATAGCTGAAATATAGGATGGAAAAGTTTAAATATGTCAGAAATACTCTAAGTGTTGAGCGGTATTAATGCGAAAAATATAAAATGCGATAAATAAAAAAGTTTCGAATTGGAAAATGAAAACTTATATAGAGTGATTAATTTTGATAAAACATTTAAAAAAGCTATAATCCTTATAAAATACCACGTTTTAAAATTTTGTAAGACCAGGTATCGCAGGTACGACCTGACACCTGTTTGGGGTTTTATGGGTAAAAGTCCCGTTAAAAAATATACAAAGGCAGGCAAAATAGAATCAGCTTTGCATTCGATAAAAACAAGTTCTTTAATAAGATTTGCACATTTTCAAAATATTTTTTTCATGTATATCTCTGTATGTGTCATAGGTAGGTCTACAATATTCCTAGAAAAACTTATATTTCTAAAAAATTATAAGATTTACACATTAAAAAAATATTTATTTGAAAAAAGGTTAAACAAGTATAGAAAAAAGTTGAGATACAGAAAAATAAAAATGACTAAAAATGTTGACCGAAAACAGAAAAAAATACCAAAATTTTTACAATTGTTATTTTGTACTACCAATTTGTGGGATAGCCAATAATCAATAGCTTCATTAAATAAATATATTTATGTTATCCACAATAAAAAAAAGAGTTAATAAGCATAATTATAAATAATAAAATTAACAAAAGCAGATTTAGGATTTCTATACTTGTTTAAGCTTTCAAATAATAATTTTTATAGGTGTGCAAATACCTCTTACATATTTTTTTAAATGTGTAGAGATAAAAATATATTTTTAAAAATAATATTATGATCTAAAGAGGGCTTTCGAGAATTTTCGTCGTTTAGGAGTTAAGATATGACATTAAGACAAATAACTAAAAATGTTTGGCAGAGCAAAATAAACAATTTTTATTAAGAAAGTTTTTTCGTAAAACAAAAATTTGAAAAATGACCAAAATATTTATAAGTCCCATATATTATTTTAGAGAGGGGATTTAGAGAGGGGATTTAGACTACTAAGGGTGATTGCCATTGAATTTGATATCATATTTCTTCTAGACAGCAACATGGCATTAACTTCCGATGATGGGTACTCCAGTGGTGATGAAGATTTTGTTTATTATCGGAATAAACACGTTAGGTTGCCAGCGCAATTTTTAAGGGGAAGGCGATTTTGTCGCATTCGCACTTATGCGGTAGCTAATGGTATGTGTTGGTGCCTCGCTTGTTATTCCGATAACAATTTGAATGGTATAATTCTAAATCAACACATCACCCTTCGGAGTAACCAACTTCGACACCACCTATCTTGCGATCATTGTGCGGAGAGGTTATGGTTTATAACACCGCAAAATGGATGTCTAGTGTGCAATAAACCTTAGGTTTAAATGTAAATAAAAGACTCCAAACTTTATGACAACCGCCTACCCACCCTGAAATAAAAAATCCGTCCTTTTAGGGCGACAGAATTTTTTAAAAGTAGTTTAGTTAACAAAACCTATTTTCACGACAGGATTTTGTCACATAAAATGCAAAGTTCGATCGGCATATTATAAAAGTCGATAGAAAAGGGGCTAGTGGAGTAGGGGGCTTTTCAGCGGCTTTTCACTACACATAGGTAAATTGCCGCAAAATGTTTTGTTGTTTTTGCTGATATCTATATAGTGCACTAGGCCTACGTGGGAAAGCACTTTAAAAAAAAGCGCGCCGAGAAGTTTAGGGCATAACAAGTGTTGTGAAACAATACATATTATTTATATTTTATAATTATATTGTTAAGACCAACATAGTTTAACCTGGTGAGGAAACGACTTCACAAATGTATTATGTCTCAACAGTGTGTGTGTGTGTGTGTTTAAAGGTAGATACAATTTTATGTTTATTTATTAAGTTATATGTATTCTGTATTTAATGTATTTTTTTATAAATAAAACTGATTTTTCTTAGTACATTTGTGTTTCTTTTAATCACACTCCATTAACAATATAAGAAAAAATTAAACAACATCTGCCTTATCTAGGCAGGAGTTAAATTGGTAGTTACGTATTTTATTTTTTTTATAAATAAAACTATTTTTTCTTAGTACAATTTATGTTTATTTAAATTATATCCGTTAACAATAAATAAGAAATAATTTAAACAATATCTGTCTTATCTATCCAGGAATTAAATTGGTTTGGAAAACCTAACCATTTAACACATAACTGATTTATTTGATTCTTCTTACGTTCACGAAGGATTTTTTCAACTAAATAGACACCTGAGCTCTTTGTCTTTTGCAGTTCAGCTTCGTAAAAACTACCCATAATTGGTTGACCGTTTGTAGATTCCAAAAGATATGTAGGTGGATTTGTAATGTTAACTTTTGCTATTTTAAACTGCTCCGTCGACCACGATGGTGTATAACCTTTGTCGAATATACACAGAAAAAAATACCAAAGTTTTTACAATTGTTATTTTGTACTACCAATTTGTGGGATAGCCACTAATCAATAGCTTCATTAAATAAATATATTTATGTTAGCCACAATAAAAAAAAGAATTAATAAGCATAATTATAAATAATAAAAATTCACAGGTGTCTGGCGGTACTTATCGATCTGCTTTCTAACGGCGCGGCGGTTGCAATTTATAAAATTAAAAAAGTGTCTCCAAATTTGAGATTCGAACCAGGGACCATCGGGTTCTGGAGCGGACGTGCTATACACGTTCGGCGCTTGAAAAGTTTCGAATATGATTTTTGCGCAATGTGTAAGAAAAAGACGGAGTAGAGCGAGAACAAACTTGATTCCTCCCTTGGCGGCTATCGCGACGTCGTTGCGCTTATCAGTCCGTTCAAAGTTCGTTTGCAATTTTTCGCATACCAAGTACGTGTTAGCCGATCATGTTTACAATTTATTTTAACCTTTGGTACGAAGGCGGATACAGTAATAAAGTAAAAATGGTCTTCACTGTTGAACAAAAGATTAATATTATTAAATGGTATTGTCGTGCGGAGAGTGCAGAAGAAGTTGTCGGCCGTTTTATATTTGCATATCCTGATGAGCAAATCCCTACTGCTAAAACAATTTATAATATCTGGCATAAGTTTGAGCAGTCGGGATGTGTAAATCGATGTGCAAAATGTTCTAGTGGCGATCAGGAACCTCGTCGAACACCTGACGCTAGGATTGAAAATGAGGTCAATGTGTGTGCTTTTGTGGAAATAAGTGAACCTTGTTCTAGCTCCCAAATTTCTGAAGAACTTGATATTCCAAGCCGTACAGTGCGTGATATTTTGAAAAGAAATAAGTACAAAGCCTACAAAATTAAAAACACTCAAGAGATTTTTCCAGAAGATCAAATAAAACGCATGGAGTTTTGTGAAACCCTAAGAGAAAAAATTGATCAAAATGACGACTTCACAAGTAATATTTTATTTACAGACGAGTCATCTTTTTCTCTTCTAGGTCGACATAATTCTTCAGTCGTGAGATATTGGTCTCGGGAAAATCTACATTTAAGTGTGCCATTACGAACTCAATACCCGCAAAAGGTAAATGTTTGGGCTGGTATTTTAGCCAACCACATTGTAGGTCCTTTTTTCATTGATGGTACCTTGAACTCTGAGAGATATTTACTTTTATTGCAACAAAATATTATACCCGCTGTACGAAACTTGGATGTTAATTTTAATGAAATTTGGTTTCAACAAGACGGATGTCCCGCTCACAACGCTAGACAAGTGCAGAACTATTTAACAAACACTTTTCCTGAACGGCTTATTTCCACAAGAGGTACCATACCATGGCCTCCGCGATCTCCAGATCTGACGCCTTGCGACTACTTCTTATGGGGCTATTTGACAGAAATTCTCTACCAACACCGACATGAAAGAGCCGTTAATTTGACGAATTGCGGCTTAGAATTATTAATATTTCTAGGTCCATTACACCTGAAATGTTAGCAAATGTACGTAGAGAATTTTACGACAGGTTGGGATACTGTGAAGCCCAACAAGGAGGTGTATTTGAACACCTTATTAAATAATCCATTTAATTAGAATTATTTTTTGTTTAAGAGTTATTTTTCATTTTATTTTAGAATATTGTATTTTCTTTTCACCAAAGGTTTTTAAGATTTGAGCATATTAAAGTTGTTTTTTTGACTTGCTATTATGGGCACGTTAAAAAACAACATAAATTTGTATCTGTCGTGAGCGCGTGAAATTCCAATACTTTATTTGAGGCTGACCTACCCATCTCCAAGCGCTTGCTAAAGTGCACTGCGAGGCAGCCGAAATTTACATTCACATCGAGCGGACCCGAGCAGTACGAGGAATCGGCGTCACTATCGGTGGGCGGTTACCTATGCAGTCGTTCTCTGTCTACTCTCTATCTATTAGTGTCTAATACATTAAAACGCAATCCGTTAGATTCAACTCGCCAAACCTGTATAAGACGCTATGGTAGGCATCTTGAAAAATATAGCAAAAGGTTGATGGCATAGTGTGTTTATCTTTCAATAGGGTGTAGGAAGCTTTGTGTACTAACAATGTAACTATATAGAGGCGTACAAAATAACAAGCTAAAGCAATAGCTGTTATATTCTTGGTTATATTCCCGTGAACTAAATACATGCTCGTTAAAAAGTAGGTACGAACGACTAGGGCAGCGGTATCGGGATGCTTTTGTCTGAAAAATCGATATTTCTTTTAAACCGAGGTACTTACAGGTCCCTACTCATAAAGTAAAGCTTACAGGTGATTGACGACCAGATTCGTTGCAGTGCCAAGAGTTGTTTTGTATTAAGTAAAAAATCGATATTTCTCTTTATTTTAGTAGCATCAATTCCCGACGACAGCGGTTATAGGTACCTGTATGGTAAATAGTAGTAAAAATCCATACACTTATCTTTTTTATATATTTTAATCATTTTATTTTGTTTATGTTAATTTTTAAACAAAATTACGGTATAATATTAATATTAATTTCACAATGTACCGAACTTATATGCCCTTTTATCATATTTATGGTGTTTTTGGAGATATATACGATCGTGTACACCTATCATGCTAATTTTTAAACACATTACGTTATAAATTAATATTAATTTCACAAATGTACCGAACTTATATGCCTTTTTAGGATATTTATGGTATTTTTGAAGATATATACGATTATGTATACCTATTAAACGCGCAGATATTGCCTCTGTTTTAAATTTTTTCAGCCATTACGTATTTAGAGTGAATGGGCAGTGGTATCGGGATGTTTTTGCCTAATTTCGTTAGGGAGCTGTAGAAAATGGTATAAATAATTAAGGTTTGCTATAATTTAACTGTATAGAATGGCATTATTACATATATATTACTAGAAAATTTTATTTAATCGTCTTATATGGGCCTTTTTAATACACATTTTTAAAGAAAATTTTATGCACCACACAAAAGGTTTATTAACGTTTTTTAATAAAATCTACCCTTTAAAATTAATTAAAGGAGCGCTCGATCCCATTTAAGCCTATGTTCGCTAAATTTTGTGACGTAATCTTTTCCCGTAATTCTTTGTTTGCAAACGTACTGGGAGGTTTTTTTGAGGTTTTGGTGTTATTTTTTAGTTTTTTAGTCATTGGACTTTTATATAAATTGTAGAGTAATATTTAACTCAAAAGTATTAAAACAAACGAGTTTTCAAAACAATAAAATTTAAAAGTATTACTGCTTTTAATATGTACGAATATCTTTTGAAATTATTTTGTGGCTCTTAAAAGAACCGATTTTCGAGGTGTTGTTGTCGGAATTAGTTGTGTTTATCTGCGTATGTTACATATTAGACAAACTGCCGTGGGCATTTCTAATACACATCGCGCGTTGCAGTGACCGCATTTTCCCAAATCATGAGGCAATCGCATTTGAAAATGGTTGTGGTAGTTTGTCCAATTGTTGGATCTATTTTCGACAGCCTGTCTCCGATAACAGACGCTGCATGTATTAAATTCCATCCATATCCACATTGTAAGAAACAATGTAGCATTTTCCATCTACTACGTTCTGAACGTCCGGAACCCAAAGTCCAAAGTCAACTTCGATGCCTTCATCAATATCTGACATGTTTCTAAACTTGTTGCTGTTGCTTTCTTGACTGTGCTTCAAAAAGAACTGATTTTATAACCAAAAATTTTACCCCGCCCACACATTTCTACAACACGCTAGTATACGTAGACTGCGAGAAAGACCAGCACCATACAGGCCAGCACCACGTTCGGGAGCTTTTATCTCGAGGCGATACACCACTTCAATAGGCGATAGTATTACAAAAAACGGTTCTTTTAGAACCACAATATATTTTTAAAAAGAATTTCGTGTAACTATATTTATTAAAAGTCCATAGTAACCATGTTTGTTTTGAATACCAAGAGAGAGAGAACAGAAGTGTGTAGAAGAAGTTGAAAATAAGTCTTGTTTATCTACTTTAATGCTTTAGATACTAATATGTCTACGGTGAATCTTGAGAAATCCCCAACAAGACGGAAACAATTGTAGAGTAATATTAAACTCTAAAGTATTAACAATGAAATCAGCCTATTTTTCAGCACATCATACAGGGCGATCTAAAAATTTTTAAAATCTTTTAATTACCCTATGGATGTACGTGTACTCTAAAGTTAAAGCTTTACCTTTGTTAACATTTTTTTAATTGTCTTAATAACTTAATTATTAAAAGAGATATAGCCATTTAAAATAAGGCATTTTTTTATTAGAGCTTATGAAAAAATCGGGCCTATGCGATAATTTTTGTAGGAAGTGTACTAAAAATGTGTATTCTTGCTTAGCACACTTACTAAAAATACGAAAGGCTTTAAACGATTCTATTTACACAAAAGTGTGGATAGATTACTTGGTCACACGGCTATTTCAAAAATTTTCTTTAGTCTTCGGAGATAAATTAGATGACAATGGTTGTCAGGCTAAAAAGAATCCTTTTTACGAAATACCGAAAAGCAACCCAGCAAGATAGGTATTCTTTAGTTTATGCGATGTGTATCAGAAATTCCCACGGCAGTTTGTCACAGGTGCATAAAATTTTCTTTAAAAATGTGTATTAATCCGATAATATATATTTTCTTTAGTCTTCGGCGATAAATCAGACGACAATGGTTTTCAAACCGCCTATTCTTTGGCCAAAAAGAATCCTTTTTACGAAATACCGAAAAGCAACCCAGCAAAATACGTATTCTTTAGTTTATGCGATGTGTATTAGAAATTCCCACAGCAGTTTGTCATGTTTGATAGATTATTTTTTTAAATAAGTACAAAACTCCCATTTCATTCAATAAGGCCCATATAAGACCATTAAATAAAATTTTCTAGTAATATATATGTAATAATGCCATTCTATACAGTTAAATTATAGCAAACCTTAATTTATACCATTTTCTACAACTCCCTAACGAAATTAGGCAAAAACATCCCGATACCACTGCCCATTCACTCTAAATACGTAATGGCTGAAAAAATTTAAAACAGAGGCAATATCTGCGCTTTTAATAGGTATACATAATCGTATATATCTTCAAAAATACCATAAATATCCTAAAAAGGCATATAAGTTCGGTACATTTGTGAAATTATTATTAATTTATACCGTAATGTGTTTAAAAATGAGCATAAACAAAATAAAATGATCAAAATATATAAAAAGATAAGTGTATTGATTTTTACCACTATTTACCATACAGGCGTAACCACAGTCGTCGGGAATTGTTGGTACTAGAATAAAAAGAAATATCGATTTTTAGGCAAAAACATCCCAACCCCACTGCCCTTTTACTCTAAATACGCAAATGACTAAAAATTTTTAAAATAGAGGCAATATCTTCGCTTCTAATAGGTGTACACAATCGTATATATCTCCAAAAACACCATAAATATGATAAAAGGGCATATAAGTTCGGTACATTGTGAAATTAATATTAATATTATACCGTAATTTTGTTTAAAAATTAACATAAACAAAATAAAATGATTAAAATATATAAAAAAGATAAGTGTATGGATTTTTTACTACTATTTACCATACAGGTACCTATAACCGCTGTCGTCGGGAATTGATGCTACTAAAATAAAGAGAAATATCGATTTTTTACTTAATACAAAACAACTGTTGGCACTGCAACGAATCTGGTCGTCAACCACCTGTAAGCTTTACTTTATGAGTAGAGACCTGTAAGTACCTCGGTTTAAAAGAAATATCGATTTTTCAGACAAAAGCATCCCGATACCGCTGCCCTAGTCGTTCGTACCTACTTTTTAACGAGCATGTATTTAGTTCACGGGAATATAACCAAGAATATAACAGCTATTGCTTTAGCTTGTTATTTTGTACGCCTCTATATAGTTACATTGTTAGTACACAAAGCTTCCTACACCCTATTGAAAGATAAACACACTATGCCATCAACCTTTTGCTATATTTTTCAAGATGCCTACCATAGCGTCTTATATAGCACGTCCGCTCCAGAACCCGATGGTCCCTGGTTCGAATCTCAAATTTGGAGACACTTTTTTAATTTTATAAATTGCAACCGCCGCGCCGTTAGAAAGCAGATCGATAAGTACCGCCAGACACCTGTGAATTTTATTATTTATAATTATGCTTATTAATTCTTTTTTTTATTGTGGCTAACATAAATATATTTATTTAATGAAGCTATTGATTAGTGGCTATCCCACAAATTGGTAGTACAAAATAACAATTGTAAAAACTTTGGTATTTTTTCTGTGTATATTCGACAAAGGTTATACACCATCGTGGTCGACGGAGCAGTTTAAAATAGCAAAAGTTAACATTACAAATTCACCTACATATCTTTTGGAATCTACAAACGGTCAACCAATTATGGGTAGTTTTTACGAAGCTACAGTGTTTCAATTTGCCCCATGTTATCCAAAAAAAAAGAATATTTATAAATAATAAAATTAACAAACAAATTTTTTGTTTAACCTTTTTTTAAGGCACAAATACATGAAAATATTTTTAAAACATATCCTTATAAAATACCACGTTTTAAAATTTTGTAAAGACCAGGTATCGTAGGTACGACCTGACACCTGTTTGGGGTCACAAACTAACAAAAATAACTTGACGTATTAACTGTTTGGTAAAATAATATGGTCGTCCACCTCACCGCGCTGCCTTTATAATACAAAGCCAAGTGTATGGGGGAAAAGCATTCAGGTCGAAGAAGGGCCACGCACGCCCATTCAAGTTCAAGGTCCAGGAGCAAAAGAATGGAAACTGCACGCAGTACTTACAGGCCAATTGGGCGGGGCAAGCATGCGCAGTAACGCTCAAGGTCAAGCAGAACAAAGGAAAGGGCACGCATGCGCAGTAACGGTTAAGGTCAAGTGGAGGGGGGCCCAGTATCCGTATATCTTCACTACTTCCTATTAAGCTCGGGAATTATTAATACAGGCCTTATTTAAATAGTGCTTGTACCCATAATTTAGAGTTATTGCAAATCATGTTGACAGTGTCATTAACCTAAAAAAGGGGAAACATTTTTAATGTATTTTCTTTAATTGTTTTGTGTTGTAGGGATTTGTTTAACACAATTACAAAAATACATTTAAAAAGCAAGGTTTTAAGTATTTTTACTCTAAAAACGATTTTGTGGTCGGCAGCCGTTCGGTTAGCCGAACAGTTCCGAAGTTAAAATAAGACCAAAATAGGGCACGACCCAAAACCGACATAAATAAAGCCAGGCACTATACTTAATAAGGGAGTCCATATCCTACTTTGCATCTGCGCAAGCTCAGATGTCAAAATAAGGCCGGTATTATTAGTGCCTGGCCTTATTTCACGGTGCAATAATTCTCTATTATTACCTCTAAAAAAATGAATCACTTAGTTCCCACAGTAATTAGATATTAAATGCACATTTGCCAATTATTTTTATGATGTTGTAAGAGTGGAGTCGCCTCGGGAGTGGGTAAAATATGTTTAAAATGACTCGAGTACAAAAAAAAAGATTATAAGAGTTTGTAAAAAATATGTTTTTATATAAGCTGCTAATCATAAGTATTTCTAAATATATGTATGTATGCTTAACATATTTATATTGTAAACAGTCTAGTCCTGTGTCTTTAAAATATTGCATTTAAAAATCTTCTTCAATCTGTATCCATGCCACCTTCCATTCACAATTACATTTTAAAGATGTTATTATTCTATTGTAAAAGGTACTGAACTTTAGGATGTTGCTTATTTATTTATTTTTAAGATTATGACAATTTTACTTCTAATTTTATTCTTTCTGAATACTACTACCTAGTCTAATTAGTTTTTTTTTGTATGTATAGTTTATTTTAATTTTTATAATTCATTTTACTGGGAAAAATAGCATTAGTTTAACGGGTAGTTGCAAAAATGTCCTGTAATAGTTTTAAGAGAAAATTGTACAGCTGTTGGCTTTTCAATAAATTTTGATAAATTGATTGATACTTTTGTATTAAGTATTCATATTTTTTCATTGGATTTCTTGATATTGTAAAAAATAAATAAATTGTCTAATTATTAGAAAGTAAAATTTTGTCATATTAATTGTTTGCCTTTTTTCATAGCTTGGAGGTGGTAAGGTGATATAAAAATGCATTTAGTTTTTTCTATTTCTACTTCTCATTGTACAGGGTACAAATTCGACACTTTTGCAGGAGAAAAAAATTGGTTTTTGTCCACAAAAACTGGCTCTCATTTGTGAGGCTCATATTTCAAACCCAACTTATTGGAGAAAGAAGCAATTCGTTATGTTAAGTCATTTACTTGCTACAGCATGTTCTTCAATTTCATACGTTTTCTTTAATCCTTCATACTTAACTACTTCTTTAATTATAGAGATTTTTTATATATGGAAAAACATTTTGATCATCTGTTTTATGTGGATTGAAGATATGCTTTTTATTTTCCTTAAGGCGACGTATTTTTAATTTATGTGTTTATTTTTAATTGGACACCCTGTATAAATTTTTTGATTTTAAACGAGGTTTTAAAATGATCAAAAACTATGTTTTCCAACATTCGTTTTGGAAGTATTGTATATTTTATTATTTATTATTGTTCCTGGATAGAAAGTTGGCCATGAAAAAAGCAATGATGGTTTACAATAAATAGTCTAAATTTAATTTTTGGATGTCTGGAAATTTAACCCATGGAGTCCAAGCTCTAATGGGTCTATACAGTGTGTCCCAGAGATTTATTGGTGTTGCAAAAGGACAACAAGACCAAAAATTTTGGAATTTGTAAAGGTCCTTTTGGAAAAACTAGTCGTATGGTCCAAAACTAATAAATACAAAATTTAAATCCGATTGGTAATATACAGGGCAGGGCCGTATTATCCATTAGGCTGACTAGGCTATAGCCTAGGGCGCCATGAAAAAATAGGCGCCAGATAGGGGAGTTTTTAAAAAAGTGTAGGTTGACTAGGAATGTTTGGTGACTAATTTCATGAAATAGGCAAATAGGCATTAAAAAGAGGGAATGACCTACTTTTTTTTGCTCTTCAAAAATTTTTTGATGGAAAATAGGTGCTCCGGGAATTCTAGCCTAGGGCGCCTCAAACAGTTAATACGGCCCTGATACTGGGCGAGTTATAACTAAACATATTAAAAATAACCAAGAATAAAGTACCTTTATTTTTTAAAATTGGACAAAATTTTATAAGTAAAGGTTGTTGAGAATAAAATTTTATGTCAGAATTTAAAATTAAATAATTTAACTTGTCATTTATTTACATTATGCATCGACATTTTTTAAAATACTTGGCTAAAGCATGATATTTTAATAAAATGTTTAAAATTATTAAATTTTCCTCTCTCTTGTCCATTATTTAAGTTTTAATGCGTAATGTAAAAAATGTACAAATACAGTTTTATTACTTTCATGCCTCTAACTTTAAATTTTGACACAAAAAAGTACTTACCTCTTGGTAATTTTTCATATTTTTAGTATAGTAAAAATAGGAGTAAAATTTTGTATTTATAGTTTTGGACCGTGCGACCAGTTTTTCCAAAATGTCGCTTTAAAATTCAAAAATTGTTGGTTCATTTGTCCTCTCGTAACACCTATTCTGAGACACACAGTATATCGTGGGCGTACAAGCAGAACCCTTTAAGTCCACTTTTTAACAAAATGAGGATAACCTCATCTATAAAGTCTATACAGTGTTTTCGCTTCAAGCAGGCGCCGTCCGTAAGGTCTATTGGTCAATGACCCACGTTTAAACGCTTACCTGCTTAAAGCGAAAACACTGTATGTATGTGTAAAATAAGCCTATTCACATACGGTGTTTTTCCGTTGGGCGGCAGTATAGATGGAGGAGATGCGAGGCTTGATAGAACGGGTTGTGAATACCCTTATCTGTTCTTATAACCTGGTGATAAATATCACCTCGAACCCTTGTATTATATGCGTGCACGTCCGCGTTCAGCAGAAACTCTGTTCGGTTTCTGTGTCTTATTCATATTCTATACACATATTTGCACTGTTTAAATTTAATTATATTGCTCAATAGGCAGACACCCAGTCCAGCATACAGGTTATCCGTATGCATCATACGATCAAAGTTAAAAAGGTTTTAAAAATTTTATTTTGCAAAACTTGCATTTTGTTTAATATGACTACACCACAAACACCTCACACCGGAGCCAAGTATCTGAAGTGAAAGAGAAAATATGCATTGTAAATATTCATTTAAATTTTATAACTAAGTAAATTTTTAACCCTATATACTGCACCGATCATTGGGGAACTATTTTACTTAAAATTTGTTCGGAGTGGTCATTCCAACTGATATTTTCATAAATTATTAGACAAAGATATTTTATTTTTGAACTCTTTCAACTGGAATATTATTTATTTTTATTTTTGGTATATTTACAACTTTATTTTTATTCTATTTTTCCATAACCAGTCAGCGTAGAGGGCCAAATCTGAACTCACTAGCACCTCGAGATCCTGTTCGTTTGTACCACTGTACCCTAATACTGTGTCATATATTTTTGGAACTTCTTAAGAGGTTTTTCAGTATGTAGATATGTGTGTGCGCTCTGCTTTCGTGGAGCCGAGTGTAACTGTGTGCTTTTTTAATTAGATTATATAAATATCTGTTACTGCTCTTGGATTTTAAAATTTTTGAACGTTTTTGGATTTATGTTATTGGGTAGGGAATATATTTGTAGCACATTAAGCGTGATAATTAATATTCTCGATACCAGTGTCTAAAACACTGTTTAGAGAATAGAAACTTTCGTTGTAATTGTTAAGAATTTAAGGAGAAAAAAATAGTTTTTTTATATAAAACGATATAGGGAATTACCGGAATTACCCTTTAAAGGTTTGTACTGTAGTTAGGAAACACCCTGTATATAATTTTTTAACGATGTTTATTACTTAAAAGTCAGTAATTTTTTTTTTTTAAACCGCATATCAGCCAAAGTAATTCTGTTTTGATGCAGTAGGCAAAAATGCTATGTGAAATATACTTACAGTGTGTCTAAGTAAGTTGGCGTCACATGGAACACTTTTTATTATTAATTAAAAAAAAATATTCTCTATAAAAATTTTTGCATGGTCGCAAACCTAAAATACAATGATCAGATATTAATTTGTGTCAGTCATCTATGAGGTTTGGCCAAAAATGTAATTTTTGCTCAAGAGTAAAGTACCTATATTTTTGATAATTAAATTAAAAATTACTTCTAAATATGCAATTTGGTTTATTTAGAAAAAAAAATTCTGCCAAAATGGAGAAACTTTAAGTTTTAAATGCATTAGTGAATTGTACATACATTCCTCTTATTTTGATGCTACTAAATTTAAAAATATATATATTTAAAATTGTCCTATAAAATTTATAATCATAAAATGTGTTGCACTAATGTAAAACCTAAATTTTTACCATTATCGCAAAAAAACATAAATATATTTTTTCTTAATAAAGAAAATTGCATATTTATTAGTAATTTTTAATTCTAAACATCTTTTCTTTATAACAGTTTTCGATATTAGCAAAAATACAGGTACTTTACTCTTAAGCAAAAATTACCTTTTTTGCCAAACTGTGTAGATGACTGATAAATTTTGATATATCTAATGCTTGCTTTTAGGTTTTGACCATAAAGAACTTTTACAAGAAATAACTTTTCGGAAAATTTATAATAAAAAAGTTTCCCACATGACACCAACCTATGTAGACACACTGTATTTTAAAGTAATCAAAACATTATTTAAAATAAAAAGAAATTTGTATTATATTTTGATAAAGAACTACATTACATGTGTCTAACATGGTCTAAAACAAATATTTCTTCTTAACAAAATAACAAACTTACCACCTAAAATGGTAAATTAAAAATTAAAGAGATATAGCAATATTTTTTATAGGTAGCTACCTAGGTAAAATGTAAAATGGAAATGCGTAATAAAACACAAGATAATTTAACTTTTAAAAATTAACTGAACAAATTTAATAAGTTAATGAAATGCATGCTTATAACCAAGTCCATGTTGTTTTAATAAGACTACTTGAACATAACTTAAATTCAACCAACACTAATTATATGTGGGCCTTACAATTATTCTGTACTTTAATAAAAGATGTATGTTTTTTTAATAACACTGGATAATTTTTTAGGACATGCCCATGTTTAACAGTTTTGTAAAAGGTTTGTTATATTTCTTATAGCTTTTATTTAACACGGTAGTGTATGTAAGGAAAAATAAAAAAATAGGATAAGAACACAAAATGTTTAACTAGGAAGACTCCTTACAAAAACTTGGTTTATACAGACTATCCATGGATGGAGTTAACAGAGAGGACAAATGTGCCAAAAATTTCATTTTTCGAAAAAAGTCATTCTTCATAAAAATTTTTGCTTGTAAAAAAATAGGATTTATGAAGAGAAAATGTTGATTTTGTATACAGGGTTTGTAAAAACCTAAAAATATGATTTTTCTATAAGAGTAAATTACCTGTATTTTTCATTATTTAGCAAAATGTCATTAGAAAAATTTATTTAGAATTATGTTTCTAATCAATAAAAACAATAATACAAAATTTTATTGAAATCCCTTATTTGACGAAAACTGGCGTTTACAGTTAAAAAATAGTGTTTAGTAGGGCTTTGGAGAAAGCAGGTGTTTGAAAAGCAAATTATTTAAGTATTTTAGGTCATGTTATTATAAAAATTCAAAATAATTAATTTTTAATAACTTTAAAATCAGTTTTATGAATCCTTTTGATACCCCTGTAACTTTAAATGCTATTCTAAATAATTTTTTTAAAGGATATTTTGCTAAAAAATAAAAATAAAGGTAGTTTAGAAAAATTATGTTGTTTAAGTTTTTTGCGAATACTGTATACAAAATCAACATTTTCTCTTCATAAATCACTTTTTTTAAGCAAAATTTTTTATAAAGAATGACTTTTTTAAAAAATGAAATTTTTGGTCCATTTGCTCTGTTGCTAAGCCCATCCGTCGACAGTCTGTAGAATCTAAAAATAAGAATGAATATTTAAATTATATAATTACATTATCTGAGTGCCTCTTGGTAGCAGAGGCACGCTCCAATTCATTAATATACAAGTTATACCAACTTTATTTATACAACAAAATAAATGTTTCTAATGTTTCTGAATAAGGTATTAAAATAAACCTAGGAAAAAATGCTTGTTTGGATACACTGGTTTTATTTACAGTGTTGGTAAACATATAAGGTGTCTCAAAAATACCATTTTTATTTTCAAGTAGGTTTTTTTTTTAAATAAAGCACCCTGTATATTTTAACAAAGTTTGACGTTATTAAATTCTACATTAAAATTGTAAAATGCACTACTATATGTCTATAATTGCCAGTTTTTAGGTTTAGTAAGTAAATATGTATAAGAAATAAACTAAATAGGTGACTTACCTATTAGTAGTTCATACAATGGAAGATAATTAATTACATGTTATCATATTATTTGTGTATCTGACAGTGCCAGAATTATTTAAGAACAATTAGAACCAAAATATTTTTTTTATTTCTTTACTTTTTACCATTAATGAGTATATCAACATGCTGTTGATACCTCAAAACCCATCAATTATGAACATAAATAATATAATGTACACATATTTGACATAGAATTCAGTAGTCAAAATATACAGGATGTTCAATTAGAAAAAACTACCTGTCAATTAAAAATTCTTTACTCTTTTATTTTAAGTTTCTTTTTGTGTTTTGTACAAGGGCAAAGTAACTTCATGTATAAATAGAGTTTAGACACCCTGTAAAATTTGCTTTTTTATATTTAGAGCAAATTAGTTAAATTTTATGTATAAAATTCCATTTGTTAATATAAATCATTTCTACAATAAATACAACACTAACCCTCTCCAGTGTTTAAAAAAGCATTTCTATAATAGCCCTCTTTAAAATTAAAGTTATTTTTAAACAGTACGTAAAATTATGTGGACTCCAGAATCAGTAAAGACAGGGTCTGATAGTTCTCCAACTTTTAGGCTAAAAGCTGCTTCCTCAAATGGTTTTTGCATAGCTCCTCTGCCAAAGGGACCTAAGTCACCTCCTCGTTTGGCCGACGAACAATCTGAGTATTTGGATGCTAGTTCTGCAAATGAGGCTTTGCCTTGAGCAATCTGTTCACGATAAGCTAAAAAAATAAAAAATAAAATATAAAGCCAGTTGTTACTGATTGCCATTTGCTTTTCAACATTTTGCCTTAAACTCAATAAAACATATTTAGTATTACTATTTTATTTTCACTAGATTTTTTTATTACATTTTTTATGTTAAAAATATTTTATTTCTACAGGGTGATCCTTAACCTATACGCATAATGTGGGGTAATTGTTACTAAAGACAAATAATGACTAATAATGAAAAAGAAAAGATCATACACTATTTTTTGTTACAGAGAACTTTTGAGAGAGAACTGTCATGGGGTTCCTCAGGGAACAATATTGGGACCAATTTTGTTTCTCATTTATATTAATGACATTGACAACTGTTTTGATGAGACTACAATGTTAAATTTGTTTGCGGATGATACATGTATTTCTGTAAGTGATATAAATGTTGACAGTGCAATTGAAAAAATGTCCGGAGAATTAAAAAAGTTGAAGATTGGTTATTAAAGAATAAGTTATTTGTAAATGTTAAAAAAACAAATGTTATGATTTTAAATAACAAAACTAATGATGGTGTAGCCAAATTAAAATTGTTCAATCAAGAACTGCAATATGTTCATGAATGTAAATATTTAGGAGTAGTGATTGACAGTAGGTTAAATTTTAAGAGTCATGCTAATTTTATGATTAAAAAGTTAACAAAAAAATAGGGTTTTTCAGAAGAATTTGTCAATCTTTGTCATTAAGGTCTCATATTACTATATATAAAACAATTATAAGTCCGCATTTTGAGTACTGCCCTACTGTTCTGTCATTTATTAATCAGACTGAAAAAGATAGGTTGCAAATTCTACAAAATAGAGCAATGCGTATAATATTAAGAGTTGACAGATATACCAGAATTTCCCATATGCTGTCTACATTACAGTTTATGTCAGTAAACCAAAGATTAGTTATGTTAAATATGTTGTTTATTTTTAAAATAGTTCATAGGAAGTTACCTGATTATATGTGTAAAAAAATAAAATTTGTCAATGAAATTCATCAATATAACACTAGAACAGCCACAAATATTTATGTTCCTATAGCCAAGAAAAGTGGCACACAAAATTCATTGTTTTATAGTGGTTTAGTTGAATATAATAAATTACCTTTATATATCAGGTCTGCTTTAAATGTAAACGAATTTCGTAGATTAAGTATAGAGTTTATTAAAGAAAATTATTGATTGTTAAATATTATAAGTAGTTTAGAATTGTTATTTCTTTTTTTGTATTTATTTATAGCACTTGTTGCTAATAAAACATTTTCATTTCATTTCATTAGATGAATTTTTTTCCTTGTAAAAACTAAACCAATAAACAAGTTATGATAATGTTTTGTATGCCAGGATTACTCTTCTATTAGTTGTGGTTGATGTGAGTGTATTTTTCCAAGATTGGAGTTAGGATTATGCCTTAAAATAATTATATCAAATTATTTCTGACACAAAAAATTGGTCACTATCATTGCTTTCCATTATTAGTCATTATTTAGCTTTAGAATTCAAGTTCTTTTTTATTTAAAATAATTAATTCCTTCCTAACTAAAAATATTTTAGAGATATGCTCAATCTATAGAATGAATGGGACTGCTTCGGTCTGGGTCCTAGAGTATAGAGAGCTGACCCTGTTCAGTCCTATTGACCCCTATAAACAGGCCGGTCGCCTGAAAAAATAAATAAAGAAAAACGCCCCAAAAACCCAAAAATTCTAATTAAAATAGACGTTTCTGATTAATTATTTTTAACAGGCCCATATGCAGAAATGGAAAAAAAACCGAAACGTCGATTTTTAATTTTTTTATTGGTTTTTGGGGGTTTTTATTTATTTTGTTTCAGGCGACCGCATTTCTAGGGTCAGATCACTATACCCCGGGACTAAGACCACAGTGGTCCCATTCTTTCTATATTGACTCTTGGTGTGTACCCAACAAATAAAGATCATTAAAAATATTTTACTTACTTTTTTCATTTTGAGTCATCATTTGTCCTTAGCAATAATTTCTCAAGTTTACGTGTATAGGTTAAGAATCACACTGTATATGTCAGCTTAAAGCAGCAAGAACTTCAAATTTAATTTAACAAACTTACATGTATGCTAGATTTTTTTTTATGACAACTTTGGTAACAAGATAAATAATCTTTTAACAATAAAGGCTGTTTTGATTTGATTTTAATATGAAACTAAATTTATCATTACAAAAAGGTTTCTGCAAAGTATAGAAACTACTGAACTGAACTGAAACTCTTGCTAGTAGTGGTAGAAATTTCATTAGTTTACACTTAAAAATGGGCAGGGATAGGACTGCCTGAAAATTTGTGTGAATAATTAAAAATAAAGACAATAGAAGTACGAAATTCTTTAATTATCACTACTGAATCATTGTCTACCACATTAAAAAATGGGAGATTGCAACTAAAAAAAGTCAATTTGACCTTAATTTTTTTTTCACTGCCCTTAGTTATTTAAATATTTAGGACAGTCTGTATCTTAAGAAACATAATCATGTAATGTGCTAAAAAAGCAACAACTGTTAAAAGTACAACAATTAAAGCGGAAAATCACAAAAAATTCTTGGAATGCCACTGCTTTACTTACATTTTACTAATTCCAAAGCTTCTTCCTTTGTACGGGTAATATTCTCTTCTCGCCAAGATGATGGACGTCTTGAATCCTTGTGTTTAACTAGTAAATGTGAACACTGAACCTGATCTGGTCCTGACGACTGTACTGGTTCTGCAGGTTTGTCTGGAACATCCCATTGAGATTCCTTTGTATAAATGTTTAAATAGTAGTGCTGTCCTGAAAAAGAAAACAAATTATAACATAAGTAACCAAATGTTTTCTAACTTTGCTCAATAAAAAAATTTAATATACATATCTAAAATGTATTCTGTTATCTTGTAAAAAATGGCGCCAAAATGTTTTTTTATTATTGTGGAACACTCACAATTCCTCTGTAACATATAAATGGACATACCTATTGTTACCGACTTCTGGTTTGCAGAATACATATGTATATTTAACGTAATTTTATTCCAGTTTTAATAGCTTTTACAGGCAGAACAGAAAAGGATACTTTTCAAAAAAAAAAAAAAAAAAATGAAATTATCAATAAAAACCCATACTTTTATATTTTGCTTTGGGTTTAAAAACCTTTATCTTGTAGATATAACGATTAGTTAGTTAGTAAAATTGAAAAAAATCCTTACTGTGGAAGTAAAATAAAGAAAATATAAACATTTAAAAAAATGTAAACACATACCTATTCAAGCCGCAAACGAACCTGGTATGTTATACAATCACATAATGTGTATAAAATAAATATTATTATTCGTTTAGCAACTTAAAAAAGCAAAAAACTTACCCGTGGAACGGCTTAAACGTTTTTCCCAACCGGCAGGCAAATTTTCGTCCGCCATTTTTTGACACAAGCAAGCATGTTATTTTGATTTAGAATTCGCAACCAACTTCACACTAAACCACTCCCGCTCGACAACCTTCGACTCCGATCGATAACTCCCCGACAAAAATTACTTGCGCAAACAAATTTTATTGGCTGAGAGCAATTTCTTTCTAATACCAAACAAATTTAAACCAATGGGTGTTGAGAAAGTAGGGGACTCCACGTGGATTGTAAAATTTGACAAAAGCGAACTTAGTCACGAATCGCGTACTGATCAGCTGGGCGGTGACAGTTTAATGCTGTTGGTTTTGTGTGAGGGACGCGCGTAGCACACGTCAAATAATTCGATTTTTTCCAATAAATTTTCTTGTATCAATTGACTATTTTGTGATACGAGTTTAATATCTTTTTTACTTCATAAAAGGCTTCCTCGCGTATAAATATCCTTTACGTCAATTAATTTTAGGACTTATTAGGTGTTTTTGTGTGCGTGGGTGCTAACAAGAGTAAACAAACCGGATTCTACAAAACACTTTTTTCAAGGTATGTTTTCTTGCCTCCCTCATAGATATGTTAGATATATTTACATACATATGTTTTTAAAATCATTAACTGAAAAAAATCTATATAAAGTAGGTCATTAATAACCGTACCCACGTATTGATATTGAGAAACGGTGGATTTTTGCAATGAAAGTTTATAGTATTGTGTTAAAATATCAATCGTCAAATTATTTTTATATTGTAATAATATTATAAAGTTAATTTCCAAAAAAATTTGGAATACATTTTAATTAAGTTGTCAAAAAATTAAATGATTACCAACCTGCTAATCTGAAAATAAAAGGCAGACCGGAAGGCGGACAGGTGAAATTCATGAAGAGTTTTTGCAAATACATAGTGATAAATGTGTGGTAAATACCTATAGTGTTTAATATATAATAATAATTGGGTGTTTCAAAATTAAACGTAAACTTTTCGGCAAAGGCTTGCTTTCAATAAAATAAGAAAAAAGTCCTTATAAACATTGGTCGTGAAATGCCCCGATTTCGAATTACGACCCGTTAAAGGATTACTTTAGTAATGAAAACGGTTTTTAGTTAATCACAACCTCTAGAAAACTTGTATTAAATTTTCTATACAGTTTAATAAAATCAAACGAAGTAATTACTACTTTAGCAGCTTGTTTTTTGCAAACCTTTTAAGGCGTTTTTCGTGTTAATACGGTTCAAAACATTTTAAAAACATTTGTATACCTATCTCTATCTAACTTTTATATTTATATTGTCATTTCAAATGCGGTTTTAACCACTTCGATGAATACGGTTAATACGAAAAAATGACTTTAGTTATGATGCCCCGAGGATGCCCCAAATCAACCTAACCTTAAAACTGCACAAACTTTTCTCAAACTTCTCCTTAAACCGGTTAACACCCATTATCAGATAATAAATTTATTTTCAGGTTTCTTTATCGGTGTTTTTGGTTATTTATTTTCACCCTTTAAAAAGCTGTTTTTTAAATTGTATTTTAAACCTTTTTTCTATTAAATTGCAAAGGTTCACTCTCAAACGCCGCGATCATGTATACACACTAGGGTGTCCATTATTTTCCAAATCGATTTTTTACCGATCGCCCCCTTAACTTTTAGTTTATAGCCTGAAAAAAATCCAATGTAAAAATGCTCCTAATTCCTGATTTACACGGTGTCGAAATCATGTTGCTTTTCCATTTAAATAACATGGGATTTTTGGACTTTTTTCTTTTATTTTTTTCTTAGACAAAAATAAATCAAAAAATCTACTCGTTACACATTCTGATGGGAAATTTAACGCTCTACAAAAAAGTATTCTTACGAATTTTCGATTAAGTCACTCCTTTAAGAGTTATTAAGCGTCAAACATTAGATAAGATTGAGTTGTGGCCATCTTTGGGAATTTAATAGCAAACCGGCCTTTCTTTTAAATAAAACACTCTGTATATTCATCATTATTAAATAGATATTTTAAAGAGCTTTAAGAAAATATCACATTTGATATGTCTATCTCTTATAGTTTAAAAAATATGGACATTCAAATGTGAAAATTATGTTAAATTTCCATTATATCTTCATTTCTAAGCTATAACAGCACTAAATTTGAGTGTCGAAGATAAAGTAGACACTATATCTACATTCAATCTTATCCCAATTTTTGACGCTAAATAACTGTTAAAGGAGTGACTTACTCAAAATTTTGTAAGATAACTTTTTTGTAGAGCGTTCAATTTTCCATCAGAATATGCGATTTGTAGATTTTATTTAAATCGATGTAGTGTGTCCGTGATTTCAAGCGTCCAAAATAAAATGTATCTATCACCACTTTCCTCGATTGCGGAATGTGCTTGAAATACAAGCATTTTCCCATCTTCATCAGTTATACCACATGTTCCACTCATGTTTATATTAAAAAAATGCTTTGTTAGGTTATGTTAAACTTGTTGAATTCGTCAACACACTCAGAAGTGGTCCGAATTATTAATACTGCAAACAGACGTTGGCGCGCTCACTTAAATCGGAAAGAACGTTAGCAGTCTACATATTCGTTGTAAATGCTGTGAGCACAATTCGGACCGCGGCCTATGATTAAACAAAAAGTTTAGATATTAACGCCCAACGAAGTGGCCACGGGTCCGCTAGTATTTTATCAGCACCCTTTAGAAACATTTCTATTTTACGTGTTTTCCGTAAAATTGACTTTTATTGAGATCGGCCATAGTTTTAATTACAAGCCAATTTTTATTTAAATGATTTTATTTTCACCCCTGGCAATGGCGTAGATAGGTTTTTTTAGGATGCACTTATATACTGCTGGAGGCGAATTAGAGAATATTCTGTTAAGGTACTACCACGCCCCTATTGTATTTTGAGAATCTTTACCTAATTTTTTAAAATCAAATATATGTAAATGAACTTCTGGTGTTTCTAATACTTAATGTTAAGTGACAATTATTTTCTTTTCTGTCTTGGGTCCAAACCAGGGGCGTAGCTGGGCGTGGGCGTTGTGGACGATCGCCTACGACCTCGCACCTATGGGACCTCGCAGTCAAGGAACCATGCACTTTAAGGGGCCTCAGGAGACCTTTTCAAATATGATGTCAACCCAAAAGTTTTTTTTTGGTTGTCATATTTTTAATTGCGTAAAATAATAGATTTTGCCAAACAAAAGGGGCCTCGTTGCTGCGGCTACGCCACTGGACCAAAAATTTTGGGGAGGGGAGGAAAAGGAGTGTGCCCTATCCTCGGCTCTATCATGACTTCGCCAAAGGTTTTTACTAAATAAAAAGTCCGCATTAAGTAACATTATACATATTTTAGTACCTAGCATCCTTATTAATCTATTAAACAAGGTTTATAATAAATAGCCGGTGGACACGCATGAGTCATTTAAGTGAGTTCGCTTACGTTTTTTAACTTGAATGCCTGACTAAACGGAACAATGCAATTTTTAATTTACATTTTTAAAATAGCTGTTCTTATTTTCACGGAAATATAGGAGAGACCGACCTCTGAAGGATGAACTCATATCTATAAAATAATTCCCACCTTTGTAATTACGCAATTCATACATAGTCAGAATATATTAAAACAGTATAAGTCATATTTAAATATTATGTGTGAATTAAGGGGTTATATACAGTTAGATGGCCGAAAAAAGCGAATTTTCTAGATTTTTTCTGAGAATTTTTTAAATTAATTGATCTAAAATTTTGTACACATATGATGCTATCTTTTAACTGTATTTAAGGACTTAGTATTAAAAAATATATTTATTTGGTAAGGAGCTACAGCCGATCTCTGAGAGCTCCTCTCAAAAAGACGTTTTGCGGTGACCACTATATTTCTGAACTGGATCCTCTGAAATTAAAAACCCAAACAGATTTCGTTAAAGTAATGTTTAATTTAGTAATTAATTAAAGGAATAAGCTAAGTTTTTTTGACAAAATGCCGGTTTCTTAAACAAAAAAATCAATTTTTGACCAAAATTTTGGCCTTAAATTGTTAATAATAAAATTAGTATTTATCGGTAGAAAAAATCTTCGATTAATTACTAAAAAATATATTTGAGAATCTGGTGTTAAAATTTGAGACTAATCGGTGTAGCCGTTTTCGAGTAATGTTGGTCACCGACTTTGAAAACACCATTTTGAGAAAAACGCGTTTAAAGTTTGAAAAGCACATAAGAGCACCATGAAACGCCTTTTCAAATTTGCTTGTAACTTCGAAAATATTTACCGGAACGATATAAGATTTTCTGTGTGTATTCTTAAATGTATGTACACTCGTATGTACATTAAGAAAAAAAATGTTTTTTTAAAATTCTAACTGTATATATTATGTTTACTTAAAAACTTTTAAGTCCTTTTGATAATAATTTACGAAAGCAACTATATTTTTTAATTAATGGATCCACCACAACATACACAACCTGCCCCTGCCCTATTATTGTTTTCAGTAAAGTATCCGCTCTATACATACAGGGTGGCCCAATATTGTATAATACCAGATGCTATTGATGCTAAGAGGAACAGTTTGGTAAAGAATTTTTTTTTCAAAAAAGTTAGTTTTTTAGTTAACCCTCCAGTGAAAATCAAAACTTTTTAAATCAATTATCAAATTTTATCGACAAATCTCAAATTTCGCAAAAATATCTGCCTTTTTATTGTAAATCGAGGCATTTGAAAGTCTCGCATAAAAAATTGTAGAGTGAAATTTTTTTAACTGGCTATAGTTTTTTAAGAAATATAGATAATTTTATAAAATTTGATATTTATCGATAAAATTTGATCTAATTTACGAAAAAAATACAAATGGAGAATTTGCCTTCAAAAGTTTTGATTTTGTCTGGGGGCTAACCAAAAAACTAACTAAAATTAACCAGAACTAATTTTTTTCGCAATATCTAAAATAAAAATATTCTTTACCAAAGTGTTCCTCTTCAGGCCAGTAATATTAGGTATTTGTTTGGTGTGTTGTACCCGCATCTCATTTTTTAGATAAATCCAAAAATTTAAATCCAAGTTGCGCGCCTGCGAGTAAGTCCAATATTTCTGTTGTTTAAAGGGATATGACAAAACGCGCATGTCTCAAAAATATAATGATGGATACAGTGTTCCAAAAAAAGTTATGGCTAAAAGGTGTTTTTTTTGTTAAATTTTAACCCCTATTTTTGTTTACAGTATTGGATCCAGCCGAAAATTTTGCATAAAGTACGTAATTTTATTTTGGCTCTAGTCGCGGTGTTGCCACACTATTTGTAATTTACTGAAACTTTTGTAAAAACAGGATACCCGGAAATTAGGTTAAAACGGAAACAAATTAGTTATAATTAATACTTGGCTAGATGTTTTAAAACACTAAGGACAACGGAAAAAATCCCTAAAAGAAAATTCACTAGATCTCACAGGTTATTTCTTATAGCATCGCCAAAATCTCAACATTTAAAAGGCTTAATCCTATTTTTTTTAAATGAAACACCCTGTATATTGGGCCTTTTTTAGTTTTTGGAATAAAAATAGGGTAAGTTTCTTTAGCGATTCCTGAACCAAAAATGGAAGGTTTTGAGATATTTAAGATTTTTGAACAATTCATGACAAAAAAGTAATTTTGTTGGGAACTTTGTTATTTTAAATGGAACACCCAGTAAATTTGTTAATATTCTTAAAATTTCTTTCCCTTTCTTTCCCCTTTAAAAAAATGTTACATGAGCTAGGGTTATTTCCAAAAGAAAGCATTTATCGACCTGCAAAAATTGTCCTATACCTTTGTTGCCGCATATTTTGTAACGTTAAATGTGGCAAATTTTTATTTTTGGCATTGATGAATTGGTGTTTAAACTGTAATACCTTCAATTTGAATTTTTGGACTTGTTATACTTTTGAACTGAGGCATCTATATTACATTTTTTTACACCTTTATTATTTATTTTATCTACGCCATTGTACAAAACTGTTACATTTGCATGAAAAGCCAATACTTCGAAAATATGGTTGTATGTAAACAGGGATAAAGATAGTCATGCAAAACATTCACCTTTGCATGAAAAGACAATGCTATCGCGCAAATGAGGAGGTGATCTGCAAACCGCAGTTTTTGACAAAATCAACAAAACCGAGTTATGTATGAAATATTCGAGGAAATATTATATCTTAAATAGAGTTTCATGGCCAAATTTCTTAAGTAACTGTATTTATTCTATCCCAACTTCTTAAAAACGTTTTACATTTAATTCAAGTGCACAACAAAAAGCTGTTTTTCTTTAAATTATTATACAAAAACTGCGGTTTGCAGATCACCTCCTTAAATATGGTCGTGTGTATTACACACAACTTTCCATGCAAATGTAACATTTTTGCATGACCATCTGTAGCTCGGTTAAAATTGATGAACGAAAGTAGTGAGGCATGACACTTTTTACCCAAAATGATTTTATTGATTAAAGTTTTGTGTTAACAAGATTTTTCTTATCAACAACAAAGTGACTTTGACAAAAATAAAACAAATAGGCCTTTCCATCCCGCCAGTTCTCAGTCTCTACGTTCTTTTTGATTTTTTCATTTTTACATATAGGGAAACTGAACTGGGCACGGATATATATTTCCCAAAGTCGATCAAAGTCATCATCAATGCTAATTGTCTAGTCTGCATTAATTTTGGTTTAGGTAGGGGTCATTAACCTAAAATTTGTTTTAGACATGGTCGACGAGTTATGGTAAATGAATATTTATAATTAATCGCAATAATACCAAAATAAGTGCGTGCATACGACAAATAGCGGTTTTTATTTGTTGGTGGTGCTCGTTGGTTTGATTTGTAGGTATCAAGGTGTCCCATTCATTTTTATATAGTTAACAAAGGATAGAACTACATATAACGGGTACTAACTTTCCAATAAAAAAACTAAAGTTACTTTCACTTTACGGTTTCAGACACGTCGCTTAATATTCTGTCTTGTATAAGTATGTCATTTATGGTTAAAAAGCATTGATGGTAAAATTATTCTTATTATGGTCACGGTCAGTTATATATTCTCCACTTATTCCTAATGTGTGTTTTTTTTTAAATCATATAGACAATTTTCAAAGCATTCTAGATATTTAATTAGTATTTGGTACATTGCTTTAAAGCACCAAAAGATAAAATATATTAGTGGCGTTCGTACCGTATTATTTTTAAATAATCATTGAATTTGAAACAAATTTGATTTCTTGACTTTATCCCGAACAAAGCACCGTTTTCAAAGAAAAAATAAATTAAAACCATTTTTGTGCATAACCAATTTGCGAAAATAATGACAAAAATGTTAAATATTTAAAACCTACAATTTCAAATTATTTTTGTGAAGTTTTTATTAACAAATTCGTCATGCATCAAAATGGTTTTTATTATTTGTTTTTTTTTTGTTTGAAGACTGTGCATCGTTCGGTAAAAAGTCAAGAGATCAAATTTGTTCAAAATTCAATGGGGATTTCAAAAATCTTTTTATTTTAGGAAAAAGCAGTGGCGCTCCATTTTTTTTAATAGTACATACAAATATGGTACGGATGCCACTGATAATTCTTTAATAATATTTTACACAAAAAATGTGTTTTACTGCTGTTTACCAATGTACCAAATACCAATAATTTATTTAGAGCGGTTTGAAAATCAAGATAATTTTTTTCCTAAGAATTTTAACACCCTGTATCTCTAAAAGGAAGCGTTTGCGGACATATGTTTATATTATAAACTAAGGCTTAATTTCGATGTAGAATATGCCATTGAAATTTGATGCATGCATTTCAAAACACCCTGTATTGTAAGTTACAATTTTCGCAACTAATGAATCATTTTAACTGCATTTATTTACATCACTGATCTATAATATTGTGTGTTACAGTTCTTCACATATTAAAAAAATACTTTCTTCATAGATATTATAACGGATCCAACCGGTTCTAAACTTGTGCACTTGAAACATTTAACTTTTGCACATTCTTGATATTTCTGGGTTAACAACCAAGATATTAATTAAAGAAGAAAGTGATTAATGGATTTTGGATAGTATGTACTGTAGGTTTTAAATACAATGAAAACATAAGATTCAAATATACAGGGTGGACGAGGTTTTTCGTGACAAACTTAGACAGTCGATAGGAAACGTTTTTTAAAGAAAAAAACCATAGTTCCTAAATTGCTTTGTTTCTAAGATACGGGGTGTAAAAGTTTAACTTATTTTATGTTTCTTATTATTTCCTATGTTACTTTTTTGCTCTTTTACCTTTTTTTAACGTTTAAAAATTACTTTATCAAGTAGTGTGTCAAGTGGTGCCAAAATGCCCTTTAAATTTTCAATTTGTGAAATAGCGGACATTTATTTTGTATATATGGATTTGCAAGCGAAAACTCAAGGGCGGCCGCCAGACAATACATAATACTTGACAATGTAATTTATAAACGTTAAGAAAAGGTAAAGTTAAAGTTAAGAAAAGTTACACGGGGAGAAAAAAGTGAAAATAAATTAAACTTTAACCAGTATCATATAAACAAAGCAATTAAAGAACTATGTTTATAGCGATTTTTTTCTTAAAAAAACGTTTCCTATTGACTGTCTAAGTTTGTCACGAAAAACCTGGTCCACCCTGTATATGACATTTTACTTTTTGCGTGTTTGGTTAATGGTTTGTAATGTTATGGAATTGTATAAAATACATTCATGGATTATTTTAGAAAAATAATATCTAACTGTTTTCATAATATTGCAGTTTAAAATACAATATTACCCTTTTTTATGGTTTTACTTTTTTTATGTATTCAATCAACAGTGTTAAAAATCATAGAACATTTTAATTTATTTTTGTAAATCATTTCAGTCATTTGAAGTTGTTACTTATGCAAAAGAACAACATTTTTGCACAAAGAGTGAAAATTGTTAAACAAGATCGTAGGTCAAGTTTGACAACACGTAAGCGCTTTTGGCATGTATGAAGGCCACTCTCCCATTACCCCCATAAATTTTACTTTCTTAAATCCAGTGAAAAGTTTTAAAAAACAAACAAACAAAAAACACATTTTCTCATATGGGTGCAATATTTTACCTCTTTGGGTGCATTGGCCCCGTGCACTTGCCGCCACTGGATACATACTTTTTAGTCATTAGTATTTTTGTATTGGCATGGTGTTAGCTTCTGTGTAATAAATGAACTAAAATGATTTTGGAAAGTTTTTTTTTGTATGTTTTATTTAGTACAGTGCAGCAAGGTGTTTTATGTACTTTTTCTACGATTTTTTAAAAAGTTTAAAGGTTATTAGTTGACAGAGTCGGAGAACTTATTAATTTTATTTTGTGGTTACTTATTTAAATATTAATTTTACCTTAAAGGATTACTAAGGTAACTATAAGCTAAATGAAACCAAGAATCGTGCGTTGCGTGGTCTTAAAACGCAACCCCGAGAAATAGAAGCATTGGCTTCCAGTGTGCCATTTTTACAGCTTTAATTAAATTTTAGGGGCCAAAAAGTTCTCCTGGTCACGCATACCGGGTGTTGCTCCGACGAGCGGGACATAGGGAATCCCATGTAAATTTTGAAGTAGTCAAATATTGGCTCCACTAATTATTTTAGAAAAAAATGCTAATAGGATTTATTGAAGAGCACAATAAGTTCCACCCAAAATGAAACTTTGAGCATTTTCCAACCAACCAGTAAAGAGTAAACTGCTTAAATACTTCTGCAACGTAGTACCTTGTACTCTAGAAATCAATAATAAAAACACCATATCGATTTATCAGTGACAATTTAGATCATTAATTTATAATGTCATTGCCAAAACTGAACAATTTTATACGGGAATTTCAAAAAGAATCCTCGCATTTCATTTTAGTTTACAGTTAATTCCAACACATGCACTCACAGTTACGCAAGACAATAAAACAAATTTGTCTACATTTAGAAATCAATTTATGACGAAAATATCAGGATTTAATCAAATGTTCAAAAATTCCTCCATTAACTGCCAGACAATAACCCAAACGATTATAAAACTCATTTCTTACATTGACTAGTTGGTACATCGATATTCTGGCACATTCAGCGGAAGTAGCATTCCTTAGCTGGTCTAAATTTTCATATTTTTATTGGTATAAAGCTTAGTTTTTAAATGTCTCCATAGAAAAAAATCGTTTGGCGAAAGATCCGAAGACCTGGCTGGCCAGGATATTGCGTGGTTCGGGGTTATGATGTCGTTATTAAATGCGTTGTTCAAGTATTCGCGCACAACTCTGGTACTGTGTGCTGGGCAGCCATCCATTTGATACCAAATGTCTTGATTTTCACGTGCAAGGTTGTTTAAAGCAGACAAAATTTGTTCCTCTTAAAGTTCCAGAAAGTACTTCGCATTCAAATTTCGGTCAAGGAAAAATGGTCCAGGGATATGGTGGCCGAAAATTCCCGCCAAAACATTAATTTTTAGTGGATATGGATAGTGGATGGAGTCCTTGTCTCAACAAATCGATTTTGGTTTTCGTTACTCCAGTACCGGCAATTTTGAATGTTGGGTTCGTTGTTACACACGCTTTTATATGCAACCGAACTAAAAATTAGAAAATAATTTTTCATTACAAAGAGTTTGTCACTTCAGAATAAAAGCGTGGGGTGCTTAATATATTAAATGTTATAATTATTCTATTTGCAAATATCTATGAGAGAAAAGTTATGAAAAAATAGTAAAATACACCCCACGCTTTTTACTCTGAAGTGACAAACTCTTTGTAATGAAATTTTTTTCTAATTTTTAGTTCGTTTGCATATAAAAGCGTGTTTTTAGTTTTTTAAACTATTATTTATTTAAAACGAAATATGAAAGGTAATTACAAATCCCATCTAGAGACAAAATATTGTCCCTTTGAGTCGCCTGGAGCTATCCCGATTTCCTCCCTAAATACAAAAATCTTAAAAAATGACCGAAAAATATTTTTTTTTTAAACAAATAAAGAAAAATAATTGTTATTCACATCTAAAGACCAAATATTGCCCCTTTTAGTTGCCTGGAGCTATCCCGTTTTCATCCCCAAAGACAAAAATCCTTAAAAATTACCGAAACTTAATTTTTCTGAAAAACAAGAAAAATATACCTTTTTTTAAAACGGTATATGAAAGGTAATTACAAATCCCATCTAGAGACAAAATATTGTCCCTTTAAGTCGCCTGGAGCTATCCCGTTTTCTTCCCTAAAGACAAAAATCTTTAAAAAATGACCGAAACTTTATTTTTTCTGAAAAACAAAAAAATATATACCTTTTTTTTAAAACGGAATATGAAAGGTAATTACAAATCCCATCTAGAGACAAAATATTGTCCCTTTAAGTCGCCTGGAGCTATCCCGATTTCTTCCCTAAATACAAAAATCTTTAAAAAATGACCGAAAAATCATTTTTTCTAAAAACAAAAAAATATACCTTTTTTTAAAACGGAATATGAAAGGTAATTACAAATCCCATCTAGAGACAAAATATTGTCCCTTTAAGTCGCCTGGAGCTATCCCGATTTCTTCCCTAAAGACAAAAATCTTTAAAAAATGACCGAAAAATCATTTTTTCTGAAAAACAAAAAAATATACCTTTTTTTAAAACGGAATATGAAAGGTAATTACAAATCCCATCTAGAGACAAAATATTGTCCCTTTAAGTCGCCTGGAGCTATCCCGTTTTCTTCCCTAAAGACAAAAATCTTTAAAAAATGACCGAAAAATCATTTTTTCTAAAAAACAAAAAAATATACCTTTTTTTAAAACGGAATATGAAAGGTAATTACAAATCCCATCTAGAGACAAAATATTGTCCCTTTAAGTCGCCTGGAGCTATCCCGATTTCTTCCCTAAAG
This sequence comes from Listronotus bonariensis, assembly GCA_014170235.1. NCBI lineage: Eukaryota > Metazoa > Arthropoda > Insecta > Coleoptera > Curculionidae > Listronotus > Listronotus bonariensis. Next base: position 38,056 of record JACEGR010005778.1, read on the forward strand.
ACAAAAATCTTTAAAAAATGACCGAAAACTTTATTTTTTCTAAAAAACAAAAAAATATACCTTTTTTTAAAACGGAATATGAAAGGTAATTACAAATCCCATCTAGAGACAAAATATTGTCCCTTTAAGTCGCCTGGAGCTATCCATGTTCTTCTGCTTTTTCAGAAAAAATTTATGTTTTCGGTCATTTTCAAAGATTTTTGTCTTTAGGGAAGAAATCGGAATAATTCAGGCCGACTTAAAGGACAATATTTTGTCTTTAGATGAGATTTGTAATTACCTTTCATATTCCGTTTTAAAAAAGGTATATATTTTTTGTTTTCAGAAAAATGATTTTCGGTCATTTTTTAAAGATTTTTGTATTTAGGGAAGAAATCGGGATAGCTCGAGCCGGCTAAAGGGACAATATTTTGTCTCTAGATGAGATTTGAAATTACCTTTCTATATTCCGTTTTAAAAAAGGTATATTTTTTTGTTTTTTAGAAAAAATGATTTTTCGGTCATTTTAAAGATTTTGTATTTAGGAAGAAATCGAGTTCCAGGCGACTCAAAGGGACAATATTTTGTCTCTAGATGAGGATTTGTAATTGCCTTTATATTCCGTTTTTAAAAAAGGCATATTTTTTTGTTTTTTAGAAAAATGATTTTTCGGTCAACTTTAAAGATTTTTGTATTTAGGGAGGAAATCGGGATAGCTCCAGGCGACTTAAAGGGACAATATTTTGTCTCTAGATGGGATTTGTAATTACCTTTCATATTCCGTTTTAAAAAAGGTATATTTTTTTGTTTTCAGAAAAATGAAGTTTTCGGTCATTTTTAAAGATTTTGTCTTTAGGGAAGAAAACGGGATAGCTCAGGCGACTTAAAGGGACAATATTTTGTCTCTAGATGGGATTTGTAATTACCTTTCATATTCCGTTTTAAAAAAAGGTATATTTTTTTGTTTTTAGAAAAAATGAAGTTTCGGTCATTTTTTAAAGATTTTTGTCTTTAGGGAAGAAATCGGGATAGCTCCAGGCGACTTAAAGGGACAATATTTTGTCTCTAGATGGGATTTGTAATTACCTTTCATATTCCGTTTTAAAAAAAGGTATATTTTTTTTGTTTTTAGAAAAAATGATTTTTCGGTCATTTTTTAAAGATTTTTGTCTTTAGGAAGAAATCGGGATAGCTCCAGGCGACTTAAAGGGACAATATTTTGTCTCTAGATGGGATTTGTAATTACCTTTCATATTCCGTTTTAAAAAAAGGTATATTTTTTTGTTTTTAGAAAAATGATTTTTCGGTCATTTTTTAAAGATTTTTGTCTTTAGGGAAGAAATCGGGATAGCTCCAGACGACTTAAAGGGACAATATTTTGTCTCTAGATGGGATTTGTAATTACCTTTCATATTCCGTTTTAAAAAAAGGTATATTTTTTTGTTTTTTAGAAAAAATGATTTTTCGGTCATTTTTTAAAGATTTTTGTATTTAGGGAAGAAATCGGGATAGCTCCAGGCGACTTAAAGGGACAATATTTTGTCTCTAGATGGGATTTGTAATTACCTTTCATATTCCGTTTTAAAAAAGGTATATTTTTTTGTTTTTTAGAAAAAATGATTTTTCGGTCATTTTTTAAAGATTTTTGTATTTAGGGAAGAAATCGGGATAGCTCCAGGCGACTTAAAGGGACAATATTTTGTCTCTAGATGGGATTTGTAATTACCTTTCATATTCCGTTTTAAAAAAAGGTATATTTTTTTGTTTTTAGAAAAAATGATTTTTCGGTCATTTTTTAAAGATTTTTGTCTTTAGGGAAGAAATCGGGATAGCTCCAGGCGACTTAAAGGGACAATATTTTGTCTCTAGATGGGATTTGTAATTACCTTTCATATTCCGTTTTAAAAAAAGGTATATTTTTTTGTTTTTAGAAAAATGATTTTTCGGTCATTTTTTAAAGATTTTTGTCTTTAGGGAAGAAATCGGGATAGCTCCAGACGACTTAAAGGGACAATATTTTGTCTCTAGATGGGATTTGTAATTACCTTTCATATTCCGTTTTAAAAAAAGGTATATTTTTTTGTTTTTTAGAAAAAATGATTTTTCGGTCATTTTTTAAAGATTTTTGTCTTTAGGGAAGAAATCGGGATAGCTCCAGGCGACTTAAAGGGACAATATTTTGTCTCTAGATGGGATTTGTAATTACCTTTCATATTCCGTTTTAAAAAAAGGTATATTTTTTTGTTTTTCAGAAAAATAAAGTTTCGGTCATTTTTTAAAGATTTTTGTCTTTAGGGAAGAAATCGGGATAGCTCCAGGCGACTTAAAGGGACAATATTTTGTCTCTAGATGGGATTTGTAATTACCTTTCATATTCCGTTTAAAAAAAAGGTATATTTTTTTGTTTTTAGAAAAAATGATTTTTCGGTCATTTTTTAAAGATTTTTGTATTTAGGGAAGAAATCGGGATAGCTCCAGGCGACTTAAAGGGACAATATTTTGTCTCTAGATGGGATTTGTAATTACCTTTCATATTCCGTTTTAAAAAAAAGGTATATTTTTTTGTTTTTAGAAAAAATGATTTTTCGGTCATTTTTAAAGATTTTTGTCTTTAGGGAAGAAATCGGGATAGCTCCAGGCGACTTAAAGGGACAATATTTTGTCTCTAGATGGGATTTGTAATTACCTTTCATATTCCGTTTTAAAAAAAAGGTATATTTTTTTGTTTTTTAGAAAAAATGATTTTTCGGTCATTTTTTAAAGATTTTTGTCTTTAGGGAAGAAAACGGGATAGCTCCAGGCGACTTAAAGGGACAATATTTTGTCTCTAGATGGGATTTGTAATTACCTTTCATATTCCGTTTTAAAAAAAGGTATATTTTTTTGTTTTTTAGAAAAATGATTTTTCGGTCATTTTTAAAGATTTTTGTCTTTAGGGAAGAAAACGGGATAGCTCCAGGCGACTTAAAGGGACAATATTTTGTCTCTAGTTGGGATTTGTAGTTACCTTTCATATTCCGTTTAAAAAAAAGGTATATGTTTCTTGTTTTTCAGAAAAATTTGAAGTTTCGGTAATTTTTTAAGGATTTTTGTCTTTGGAGATGAAAACGGGATAACTCCAGGCGACTAAAAGGGGCAATATTTGGTCTTTAGATGTGAATAACAATTATCTTTCATTATTTGTTAAAAAAAGGTATATGTCTGGTTTTTCCGAAAAAATCGATTTTCGGACATCTTGTATGGAGAAATAACTGTTTTTTTTACTTACCAAGTCGCAATTATGTTAACTGTAATAATTTTTTCTTTAATTTTTTTATTTTTGGTTTATGTTCTACAAATTAAAACATAATAAAACTCGTTACACAATCATAGTATGTATTGTATCCATTTCAATATTTAAAATAATTCCATTTGGACGTTTGTCTTTTGTTTAGTTCGTCGATGGCGAAATTTCATACGCGGCGCGACTTTCAATTTCAAGCCTGTTATTTCGCTTGGCCCTACCGTTCAGCGAACGTTGGAAACTTACGGATCATACCTACTTCAGTTTTGAAGTAAATACTTCGAGTAAATGCTAATACTTGGAGTATTAGTACCTACTTCATTTTTATCCATACTGGCTAATAAATCAGAGTATAAAAAGCTTTAGTTTATTTAGTTATTATTATTTATTATGTTATTACCCGACTCTATTCTAAAAGTATTATTTTATCTCTATCTTTATAACTATCTACAAGACGTCTTTAAAATGTAAGGTTTTCTCATACTACTTAAGCTAGCAAAACCACACCTTAATTTTGTATTCTATTTGGGTCTATATTTTTAGGCTCTTTTAGGCTATTTTATTACCTTATTTTATTTTTTTTGCTCCTCGTTTTCTCATAAAATCCATGGTTCTGCTAGCTTAAGCTTCAGCTAGCAGAACCACACCAAGATCTTAGTAAATGAAAAGTTTTTTTTTGTTTAGGTATGCCATATTTTTAGGCTCTTTTAGGCTCCTAATTGGTATATACTTTATTCAGATTGGTAAACTTTAGGACCCAAAGACACCCCTTCTTCTGCTAGCTTAAAATTTAGCTAGCAAAACCACAAAGTAAAATATATATATTTGCTAAACTAAGTCATATAGAACATTAAAACTGTGTATACCTGGGAGCCTAAAAATAGCCTTAAAGGATGATATTATTTAAAAAGAAAAGGACTAAATTTTTAAAAAAATTGTGGTCTGATATTAAATACATTATTTTTGCGAAAAAACAAAGAGCAAAACATTTTAAATTATAACTGGTAGTGAGCCTTAAAAGAGCCTAAAAATATTGCAAGTGTTTTGTTTCAGGAATGTTTTATTATTTGGAAATACTGATGTGGTTCTGCTGGCCTAATCTTAAGCTAGCAGAACCACAAAGTAAAAAAAAATATTTCCTAAACTAAATCATATAGAAATATAATAGACAGAGAGTCTAAAAACAGCCTTAAAATATGGCATAGGTTTTGTTTCAAAAATGTTTTATTATTGGAAAATACCGAATGTGGTTCTTCTGTCTTAATCTTAAGCTAGCAGAACCACAAAGTAAAAAAATAATATTTGCTAAACTAAATCATATAGAATATAGACCATTAAAACTGTGTAAACCTAGAGCCTAAAATTGGCCTAAAATGATGACATACTTTAAACATAAAACACAGGAATTATTTTTTGTACTGAGGATAAGAAAATATTAAAATATTTGACGATCTAATGGTACAAGATTCACCTTTGAATATATAGGGGTGTTTTTGGGTCCTAAACTTTACAAATCTGAATAAAATGTATACCAATTAGGAGCCTAAAAAGAGCCATAAAATACTTACTTCAGCCTTAAAAAGCCTTAAAATATATACTTAAACAAAAAATACTTTACCAAAATCTTGGTGTGGTTCTGCTAGCTTAACCTTAAGCTAGCAGAACCACGGATTTTTCTAAGAAAACGAGCAGCAAGAAAATTAAAATAGGGTAATAAAATAGCCTAAAAAGAGCCTAAAAATATGGATCTAAATAGAATCCAAAATTAAGGTGTGGTTCTGCTAGCTTAAGTAGTATGGTTTTCTATCGACTTCTTTAGGATTCCACGATCAGATCCTGACTTGGTTTCAATGAGATCACCTCGAAAGTAGGCTTAGAATTTTAAAAATCGGTCCATAAATAACGGCTTAATCGGTTAACATACATAAAAGAAAATATTATATCGTATCAGCTATTTCTAAAAGTATATCGGACATTACCGCAATAACAAAACAAGCACTATTAGTCACCCAATCCGAAATATTTACACACATTCGCCTTAGACTTACTCCTTTCCACACATTGCCTTTAAATGACTTTGTTTAGCTGTTTCTGTATATTCCTACATAGAACATTCTCCTTTTTTAAAGTCGGTTAAAAATATGCCCAACTTGAGGAAAAATACATTTTTTTCTTTTATTTAACTGAACTATAAAGCGTAATAAAGATAATTAAACATTTTTGTACCTTTCCTAACTTGGAAGGTACAGTATTTGTTCTTTCATATTCCACTGTAGTATTTATCTTAGACATTTATCGTTTTTAACAACCGACCAATTTGTAATGCACTTTCCTCCTGTATTTACCCCTTTTTACTTCAATTTATCTAAAAGTTATTTATGGAGACGTAAAAGCTCTTTATCTTTAAGTAATGCAGGGTGCATTATACCAGTGCAGTGGCGCATTATAGGGACTTATCGTAGCTGTGTAAAATATTGGGTAGTTAGAGTGCAGTAGGCATTAGAGTGATTAAAGACAAAACATACTGTAACAAAATCATACAAAGAGAGTTAAAGAAAGTAGTTAAAAAGTTTCGACTATGTTTCTTTGTTTTACCTTGGTAGAAAACACGAGGGCTTAAAGACTAAATAATGGATCATGGGTATTTTAAATGAAGATAAAAATCATTAAAAGAGAGAGGAATTAAATAATTGGTTGGTTTTAAGGGAAGGTAGTGGGTTCCAGAGTCTAAACGTGAAAAAGGTTGGAGAACTGTAACGAACAAAACAGGCACTTTGTGTAGCTCTAAAGAAAAGCAAACATTTTAAAAAGATAGTTGTAGATAAAAATTTAAATAACAATTTATTACTATATTTTGTGGAAAGTCCTGATTAAATAAAACATTTTATTTTCTACAAAAAGCTGCTTATATATTTTGAGCAAAATTAAATAAATATTAAGATAACTTATAATTTTTAAAATAGTGATATATTTACTGTTAATTTTCTTTATATATGGGCACTCTAAAAAAAAGTTTTTATTTTATTTTAACACACCGTAGTTCAAAAAGTAAGACGTTTAGGACATATGCTAATATGAAGTTTTTTTCTTATTACAAATTGTAGAATCACCCCTTAAAGTTTTCGGCTGAGTTACTGGTCACCCTGTATGTATGTAGGTAATTTGATTGAAATTGATGAAAACTTTGATGTCCATTGGTGGTTAAACGGTGGGGTTTATCGACTTTAATAGAGAGTACCTTATTTTTTAAGTTTTTGATTGTCTATTAAATAGCGCCCCCAGCTTTGCGATATCTGTCAAAATAAAAAAGTTATGATGTAAATAAATTTTAAGTTTTAGGTAAACTGTCCTCTGGCGGTGTTAAAAAAAGGTACTTTTATCATAAAATTTTAGAATCTGCAATATGGCGAAAAAACAAAAATAAAAATTGATCTTTTAACCCCTGTAACTTGGTAACCAGGGAGATTTTGTCAAAGGACTTACTAACATTATTTTACATTGCAGAATGACCCCTTAAAATCTCCTAACGCATTTTCCGAACACCCTGTATAAGTATGTACTTACATATCAGTTATTATTTTAATAAAAAAAAAGGATTATGCAGGCAATGTTAGAACATTGGACCAAGACAAAAAGGTTTCCTACTGTTTGTTGGTGGGCAAGTGATAAAGGCCTGGTGGTAAATGAGAGTGTTTATTAATAATATCAATGGTTTTTGTTATATAACGTCAAGAATAATGAGGGATGTCTTTCTCCAGACATGGCAACAGTATTTCAAGAGTGTTGTTTTGAATACATACAAGGTACACGAATTAGAAAAGGCGAAATACTTTTTAAATCCGCGCTTTTGCAGTTACAATGAATACAATGAATACAAATAACTTTTTAACCGACTTCAAAAAAGGAGGAGGTTCTATGTTCGACTATACAGACTGTTCACGGATGAGGGAAACAAAAGGACAAATGGAAATATAATTTCATTTTTTGAAAAAAAATCATTTTTTATTAAAATTTTTGCTTGTAAAAAAATAGGTTTCACAAAGATAAAATGTTGATTTTGTATACAGGATTCGCAAAAACTTAAAAATATGGGTTTTCTCCAAGAGTAAACTACCTTTGTTTTTTGTTTTTGTTCAAAATGTCATTTGCAAAATTTATTTAGAATAATGTTAGTAATCGATAAAAACAATAATACAAAATTTTGTTGTACTCCATAACTTGGCGAAAACGCCTTGATCACATTGGTTTACAGCTGAAAAAATGGGTTGTGTGGGAATTTAAAGAGAGCAGGTGTTAGAAAAGTATGGTTTGTTTTTGAGTCATTTTATTATAAAAATTTAAAATAATTATTTTTGGTAACTCCAAAATCAGTTTTATAAAACTTTTTGATACCCCTGTAACATTAAAAGAGTCAGTAGCGTAGCTAGGCTTAGGCGATGTAGGTGGTCGCCCACGGCCTCGCGGCAATTTGTAGGTATGGAATGTGATATAGGGAAAATACCGCAATAAAAGATGCGGACGGGTTTTGCTTAAAAATTAAAAATAACGTTTGTTTACTCATTTTGGTTAAGTTTTTGCAAAAATACAAGGTGCACATTTTTTTTTATTGGACAGTCTGTATATATTTTTTAAAGTATGCTTACCGATTACTACCGATTACTTTGTCAATTGGGGACCGTTTTTATAATTTTTTTATTTGAGAGAGTGTACTCCCCTTGGTGTCTTATTGGACCTAAGCCAGGATCTAATGGTGGGATTCAGGAAAAATCGAGAGAAACTCTTAAATTTTAAAGGCATGTACTTTTTATACTTTCTAAAATAAATTAAAAATTATTTGCGTCTTGAAAAATATATATTAAAAATAAAATAATACTAAACTAAAGGGCAAGAAATACAAAAAAATTAAACAAGAATGATTAAGTACGACTTCAAAAAATAAAAATAACTAAAAGCTAAAAATAATAAATAAGGTAAACCTTTTTATACTTTTAAGAACATATTTATGTTATAAACCGACGTCAATTAAAAATTTTTAGTATTTATTATTTCTAGCTCTTCAGTAATTTTTTTCTTTAAGTCGGTTTAATTTTTGGTGATGTTGCCGAACACGATTATATTTTTGAAGCTTTAAATTTAAAAATATTTTTGGTCTTGAAATACAGTAAAAAATATAGCTTCTATGAAAGAAATATCTACATTGGTCTGAGCAAATTCTCAAGTCGTTGTTAATAAAAAAAAGTAAATGTTGTAACATCTAACGTCATTTAGACCTGGAATTTGGCCCATCCTGACATAGTCAAAAGTCTTAAAGGCTTTCTATGCAAAACATAAAAATAAAGGTAATACGTATTTAAATTTTGTTTTGTTTAAGTTCTTTTAGAGTTATGATTTTTTTAGTAATTATTTGCCAGTATTAAATAGTTTTTACGCCACTGCTGTTAGATGCATCTGTAAATCACTTTTTCGCCTTTTTGAGAAGTTGGTCGTGGCTGGCAGAGCGCAGTATATTTTATTTCAGTTTATTTTCTTTTCCCTCATGTTTCGTGTTTTATTATTAACTTCCGAATCAATTTTGTTACCTGTTTTGCTAGTTTTTGTAAATGACAAAAATAGGTATATTTTATTTTTTTCTTGTTTTTTTCGTTTGTGGGCAGAAAAAAAATACCAAGTAAAATTGAATTGTTGGTAAAACATTTATCAGGTAAAGAAGAATGAGACAATATTTATTTAAGCAGCAGCTGTTTCACGGTTCATAAAAAAGTGTAATGACGCATCAAGTGGAAACAACTTTCATTATGCAGTATATTATTTTTTTGTTTGAGAAAAATAAATTATTTACAAATTAGTATTGACAAATCATATTTTAAATGCTGCTAAATTTTTTATTTATAATAAAGAAAATTAGAGAAAGTTTGCTCATTAAGCATTAACCGGGTACAGATGGTCATACAAAACTGTCAGATTTGCATGAAAAGCCATTGTATTTTGTTATACAGTAATGATATGGTTAGCTCTGGTTACACACACACATGGGTTAAAAGAAGTCCAAAATTTTTTTGTAATTTCATGTAAAATTTAAATAAAAATATTTTCAGCCATGCTTTATATTTTATGTATTTTTTTTGCGGAGAAAAAGTTGTGGACAAAAATTTAAAACTGTTATTTTTTGTTTATTTTTTTTTAATAATATTTTTTGCATACAATTTGCGATAAAGTATACAGGGTGATTCAAAAATCGACCACGAAACTTAAGGGGTGATTCTACTTGACAAAATAAGGGTAAAGCTTCATATAGTGTTTTTTCAAAATGTCATTCGTTTTCGAGTTACAAGCCACCAAGCAACTAAGTTCAATTTTTATTTTGGTTTTTTCGCCATATTGCATTTATTTTTTAACCAATCCAGTTGATATTTGGCACATTAATCGAGCTTTGCAAATTCTAAAATTTTAAGACAAAAGTAATTTTTTAAACTCCGCCAGAGGGCACTTTACCTAAAACTTAAAAATTTATTTACGTCATAACTTTTTATTTTGACAGATATCGCAAAGCTGGGGCGCCATTTTATAGACAATCAAAAACTTAAAAATAGGGTACTCTTTATTAAAGTCAATAAACCTCACCGTTTTGGCATCAATAGACATTAAAGTTTTCATCAATTTCAATCAAATTACCTACATACATACAGGGTGTCCAGTAACTCAACCGACAAGCTTAACCAAACGATTCTACAACAGAAAATAAGAAAAAAACTTCCTATAAACATATGTCCTAAACGTCTTAATTTTTGAACTACTGTGTGTTAAATATTTAAAAAAACTTTACTACCCATATTTTGTCAATTAGAATCACCCCTTAAGTTTTGTGATCGATTTTGAATCACCCTGTATATTTTTTTAATCTTGAAAAGTGCATTTTCAATAAAACTTTTATTAATTTTATCTAAGAAAATCCCCATGCAAGCACAGAAAAAAGAGATCAATCATCAAAATTAAGGCAAAAACAACCAGAAATCAATGGTGACACCTCCGAGCATGATACTTTTTTGGTTTTGTAGACTGGTGATATAATATTTCATATTTATTATTTTTGTAAGTATTGTGACATTAGTAAACTAGTTACCCGTTGTCAAAGTCTAAATTTAAATCAAATTTAAATGAAATATACTTAAATATAGGAAAGGGGCTAGTCCCCAATAGTCACGTGAACAATCAAAGGGGAAATCATTGGATTTGGCATGATGTATAATCCCTATAATAATACTCACTTCAAGGGGCTGATAAAATCCCTATAACTTTATTTAATTCAATGAGTTTTAAGAGATGGAGAACAAAAAGTAAGTATTTAAATAAAGGATCAGAATATTAGAATTTACTTACTTACAACATTTAACTATTAACTACAAACATAGATATATGACATATGAAGCCAATTATATCTATTTTCTATTTGCTTAATTTACAATGTGGAAGGAGGTAAATTAAAATTATTTGGCAGTTTAATTTATTAATATGTATATGTTACGGGCAATTTGATAAGTCCGGGCACTATTAATAATGAGCGGTCTGTATTCATAATGCCCTATTCAGTTAGGCAATGTGATTAAAACAACATGATTAATCACTTTTCCCTTCCATTATGAATAATACCCACCCTATCTAGGGCAAAGTAATAAAATAGGTGAAATGTAGTGTTTTTATACTAACCAATACTAATCAATACTATATAATTAAACCCTGACTAGGGTTGCTATCCGTCCCGATATATTGGGACTGTTAGCGTTATTAGGTCTTATGTTCTGTGCATAGCAAAAAGTCCCGATATACGATATGGAACAAACCGGCCACCCTCTCCTCCTCCCGCTAACTTACCAGAAATCAAGGTGTTCCGATATTGGCTATAGAATTTATGGCAACCCTACCACTGGCCCATGTTGCCGTATTGGCAATTTCAGTGACTTGGCCCTTCAAGTGGAGAATTATTTATACTGCCCAATCCCATAAATTCAAGCCATCTCAAACACTGAATAATTACATGGACCACGGACCGTCGGGCATTATTAATAATGGCCGATCCTTATCAATAATGCCTAGTTTATTACGTTGCTCGTAACATATATATTTATAGAAATAATTTTATAGAAGAATATTTATAGAAATAAAACTAACCAGAACCACCAATCTGAAAACAGATTATAACTTCAAGTAATAAAAAACAGTTTAGTAATTTTTAAGAATTTTTTATTGGTCCCTAAATAATTCTTTAGATAGACATCGGTAAAACTTGTTGATTGGTTTGAAATAAAAGATTAATCATAAAAGTATCTAAGAACTACTTAGCATTTTACGATATAAAAAGAGTAAATTAAAATTTTTGTGGATTATCACAACCAGTGCCGGATTAAGAATTCCTCACCTAAGAAGCTAAAATAATGTCCCTACCTTTTTAAATTCTGCATTTCCGTATTTCTTTTGCTAATCCCAAATTTTATGAGGAGCAAAGAAAAAGGTCAGCACCTTTCCAACATACAACATTTCTTTTTTTTTTATCTTTGGACAAACCACGAAGTCACTAACAAAAACTTAGTTAATGATATCTAACCAACTTGTAGTAAAAATTTATTATATTAAAAATTATCATTTATATGTGTCGCAGGCGGTCTGTATCATAATAACCATAAAGGTTATTTTAGGCAAATGGCTTCTGCCTAAGCAAATGCCTTTTGCCTGGACAAATGGTGTATTTTTATTTTTAAATGCTATTTGACTAGGCAATTTGATTCTATTTCCCTAAGCAATTTTAAGGCAAATGGAAATATAAATATTTGCCTAACCAAACTGCAAACAGTTTTGCATTTACTGTCACATTGGGGAGGTCATGGTTACTTCTGGTTAGTTAAATCTTTATTTTTAAAATGTCTTAGTAAAAAAATGGTTTAACTAACCTAAACTAACCATGACCGCCCCAATGTAACAGTTTTGCATGACCGTCTATATCGCTTCGAAGCAATTAAATTACACGTGCTTTGCTTTTTACTGTAGTCTGCAAAACACAGTTTGCTATATGTTATTAAATATATCACAGTCATTTGCCTAACAATGACCACGCCAAATGCGTTTACCTAGGCAAATGGCATTTAAATGAAAATGGTTTCATGAAGTCATTTGCCCAGGCAGAAGGCATTTGCCTAGGCAGAAGCTATTTGCCTAAAATAACCATTTTCCTGCGTTAAATGTATGACTGTCATAAAGCTTGAGAGAAATATTAAACCAAAAAAGTTTTTTTTTTGTATTTTAACACAATTTTGTAATCGTTTTATAAAAGTACAAAATGTTTATTTATAAAAAAACGTAACAGGTAAAAAATATGAATAAATAATAACAAAACAATTTCCTTTGTCACCTGGTATATCATACAGGGTGATTCTTAACCTATGCGCATAAAAATAAACACACTTACAACACAACTAATAGTAGAGTACTAAACATACCAAACATCATTATAACTTATTTATTGGTTAAGTTTTTATAAGAAACAAAACAATTGCCTGATTAATAAGTAACAAAAATAATTTATGATCTTTTTTTACTAATAAATGTTATTTGTTCTTAGACTACACGTTGTTTTTTTATTAAAAATAATTTGAATATCTTCCTAAGTAAATATATTTTATTAACTTTTTTTATTAATTTTAGTCATTTTTTGTCTCCAGTTTAGGCGTATAGGTTAAGAATCATAGCAAAAAGTAAAAAAACTACATTTTCTTTCTTTAATATAAGTTTGCATCAAAAAAAGTTTTTCTACAGTTTTTTATATTGCTTACTCCCTTTTAACCATCGTTGGCAAGACGTGGGGAAAACCCTGACTATACGGAACAAAAGACATTTTTATAAGACCCAGGAAAATGTTACAATTGAAATCGTTCTATCTGAATCTAATTTCGACTGATTGTGATCGATTATGGACTTAGGGACCAAACGTAATTTTCAAATATAGGGTTACAAAAAATCTTTTTAGGGAATCGATTTGTTGCAGTTTAATGAGGTATGACTTATAAGGATAAGTTACACAAACTTATGAATTGAATTGTTTAATACTATTTATTTACATTAATTTGCATAAATATAGGCCCTGGGCCAGTAATGAAACGGACTTCCTGATAATAACACTTTAAAAACCTTCTTAGGGGGTTTCTTTTAACGAGTCTACCATAAATATTTATACCGCTATATATGAAAACGGCGCTTTAACCCAGCCTATCAATGTCAAATGTTTCGGGCGTCAGACTGGGCAAACGCGTCACTTTTTTGTCGGACAACTTTATTGCAGTGTTTAAAATGCAATTTTTTACAATAGTGCCAAAAATTGTAAGTGTTACAGTCATGTAACCCGCCTAGTCCGATACTCGAAACATGTGTTTGAGTCTTATGGTTTCAAATATTACTTACAATAAAACTTATTAAATAGCTTTATTCTGGAGAAAATCCAAAAAAATTGTTAAAAAAGGGATAATGTTACTGTCATTGTATACAGTATCGCCAAAAAAAAATATTAATAGCGCTTTGCTTTTTCGGTAACAGAACATTTCTATCAGGTTTGTCCATTCCATATTTTTAAATTAAAGAAGAATGGATCGTATTCCGACATTTGTGAACCGAATTTATTCTCTCGTCTTTACAATTAAATTACGCCGTTTAAATTGAACATGAGCATCTTTTAATGATTCGCTGACTTAAGGCGGTATCAGACGATTCACTTTTCGTTTATTTCTCCTTTTCACTGCATCTTTCACTCGAAGTGAAACGGGTGAAACATTTAAACAAAGAGTAAAATAAAAATAAATAATAAATTCATTAGTGAAGCTTGATCGAACTGATTCACCAGTGCTGGATATCGGCATTTCACTCGCTATCGAAATGAACGGAAAATGACAGGTCTAGACATAAAATGAATGTTCACTGGGGATCTCTCATTCCGTCGCACCTCTCGTAGGCTTCAGTACGTAGCTATTTTAAGATGGTTTTTATCGTTATTCAAGTCAATTTTAAGAACTACTACTTAGTGTCTTTGGAATCATAAAATAGATAGTTAGATTTGAAGATGATTGCGATATAATTCGGGATCTTCTTCCGCTAGTTCTCTTTGTAACATGTTTGAGGCTCCTAGGACCTTTCTTTTTGAAATCCATGGTCGCACTAACCAGCGACGACGTTTTTACTTAGCTTCTTTTTTGTTAGTTCCTTAATTAAATGATTACACATTATACGAATTCCAAGGCGGACAACTTCGTTAGACGGCATCTGTTGGGAAAATAACGAATGGACCTTTATATTTAAGTAACTTTGTTGGTGTTGTGTTAGCACGGAATGAGATATAAATGAATATTCACTTGAGCAAACATTCAACCAAGTGAACTGTCTGGTACCGCTCTACCGACACGCATTGGAACATGTGCAAACCAAATTCATTCGGTTCGCCGTTAAAACACAATAATCCTAGCAAACGAATTTGTTCGTTCGTTTGTGTTCGCTCTAATTCGCTCTTTATATTATTATGTATGAGAAACACCCATTGAATATCCCTGGTTACTGACTTTTTAAATCAACATTTTTTGTAATTGTGCCCAAAGTTGGGTCGAATACTGAAATCCTGTGTTCGTATAGAAATCTTAAATACCGTATTATAAAAGTATTCGAATACTCAGAATTCTAATATAAGGGAAAAAGTATTCGAATACCTCGGTATTTGAATACTATGATTCAGTATTCATAAATATTGAAGCACAACAAAAAAATCCTTATCCCAAAAGAAAAAAAAAAATAGGGTCTCTGACTTCACCTTGTGGGTTTGTAATTAACGAGGTATTTAAATACCCTCAAACTTTCTAAAGACCAAGAAAGGTCCCTGACTTATACTTGTTGCTTTTTCTTATAACTAAAAACTGGATTTAAATACCAGAATTTCAATAGTAGGTATAGTTTAGTTAGTACTAAAACACTGGATTTGAATACCGACATTTTATTACCAGAATTCGAACACAGGATCTGAAGAATATGAATACAAATCAAGTATTCCAATACTGTGATTTAAAATCTATATTCAGAACCCAGAATCTTAAATGCCGACCAAAAAAGTATTCAGTCGAATACCGAATAACAAACAAACAATAGAAATCAGAATACAGAGTATTCGAATACTACTACTGTGTTCTCAATTGCTCCAAACTAGTGCAATTCATTTTTTGTTTAAATGTTTTTCTCAAACAAGTATGAAATGTTTCTTTTTTGGTGTGTAATTAATTAAAGGGGCAGGATAATGGGAACGGAATAGGGTAATATTTTAAAATAATCATTTATCTTTGTGACCCCAGTGAAGGCTTATGCCTAGGTACCAGAGTACCTTGACTGTTGGGTTATTGGATGTTTAACCCATCTTTTCCCATGTTCCGCCAACGTTTTCCAAACTCTGAAACATGCAGTATTTGCCTTCACAGACCTTCTAAACAATGCTGTATATATCACCACCGACGTTATTTTAAATAACTACTATAACTACTACCTAAAAGTGTCTTCCCGGCTTTGAAATCGACCTCGGGTTACCTGCGTACAGGTGAGGTACTTTGACCGCTGCGCTGCCGGGAAAGACAAAAATGCATGAAATTTTAAGCAAATGTTGTAAATATTTTATTGCAAATCAACGTGCTACTGTTTTTTGAACATAAAATTACAATTCAAATATAATAAAAGCAGTTAAGCATACGGTTTTAATTATCCCTATTGTCCTTATGAAATAAAATTTAAATTGGTTGCCTATTACACTCATTTCTGTGTTTATGGAGTTGAACCATAAAATTTGACGTCACTTGCATACGTGTAATAATATATGTAATTTCTGGTAAATGACCCAGGCTTTGATTAAGAGAATCTTGATTAAAATTTCTATCAAGCTGATTAAGTATAAACAAAGGATGCGTCGTTCTGTGCGGTTTATTGCCTTTAATATGAGATTTACTGCTAAACTGATATTTATGATTTTATAAAACAAATATCTTCGGTTTAAATGTAAAACTCAACAGGTGAAATGTTATGGTTCAGGGAATAATAACGATTTACAATAGAAATACAAAATTTGTGACCTAGGGTAAATTAATTGTCTAAAATACAAGGTTAAAATTTTATCCATATAACTCGATATTGCAGTGGTTAATTTTCTTTAGGTACGATTTTTGGCAAAAAATTCTTTTACCTTTTAAAATAAAATGCATATACTCGTTGATATACAACGTGAGTACTAGTTACGTATACTTCAAGAATTTTATATTGATAATAAATACCTAGTAAGTACTACGGCTACTCACTTTTTAAACCAATAATATTTATTTTTTTATCGTAAATCACTTTCTGTATTGCCAGCTCTAAGCTATGCAAGGTGTTTTATCCTTAGGTGATTTTAGGAAGAAAAGTTCAAATATCTTAAATATCTTAACTTTGGAGATACCAAGTGGTAAATTAAGCATTTTTTTTTAACTGTACCACCCTGTATCTCAAAAACTAGACCATTGGGGACATAGGTTTATTTAAACTTTTCTTGCTTAAATCACCCGAGGATTTACTCTTTTAAAGATAAACATATAATTAAAACACCTTGTATAGCTTCGAGCTGGCTATACTGAAAGTGATTTTTTAAAATCCAGATATGTCATAACTGGCTTCCTATATCAACTTTTGTTTACCTTTACTACCCTTGCCCATAACTTTATATGTAAAATATTTTAGGAAATAAGAATTTTTATATAAAAGTTACACACAAAGTGACCTTAAAAGGTAAATCGTTTTTAATTTATGCAAGATACCGCAGGTGGCGCCTGCTAGAGTTGGAATTAAATTAAGAGCAGATTCCAATTTTGCACCTTCCAAAACTTCCACTAGCCGAATATTGTCAATACATTTATTCTGCCGTCCAACGGAAAAACACCGTATGTGTATATTATAAGCCTATTCACATACGGTGTTTTTCCGTTGACTAATGATTTATCTCCCTCTGTCTGTATACATAAAAACAACCCTTCCGCGCTGGCGCGATGTGGATTACGTCGTCAAAAACCGTTGAGCAACAGTTTCTTACTGTACTGGCCACCGCTACAAACATGACGGGACCGCTTTTTTACGTTACATCCGTCGTTAACGTTTTCTTGCAAACCACTTGCGATGTATAGCCCTGCACAATATTTGGTGACGTACTATTACGGCCGCTAGATGATGGTACCGTTTTGGTGGAAACCATATCTTTAGTAACAACATTATTTATAAAAACTAAAACCAGAATAAACAGAAATAAATAATGCCGTATTTGGTGGGGCTATAATTTATCGGAAATAAAATATTGTTTTTAACGTTAGCTTTAGCTGATACATCCATAAAAATAAAAACACAACATTTTTATCTTATTTTTCATAAACCTAGATAACCCAGAAAGTTTCTGCTGAGCCAATAAAACGGTGCAAATCCCCATTGAACGAAGTTTTCTGCCCTGCAACCTATTTCAAAAGTTAAATACTTTTACCGACTCCTATCTAGGGAGTTCATATACCCTTTTAAAGTTTTATAAGATTGCAACTTTTAAAAGAGTTTACAATTTAATTTTTAAAAGTAATAAAATGCATTTTGTAACGAAGCTGCAATGAAAAATGTTTTAATAAATTGTCCCCGTTGATTGTGACTAATGAAATGTATTTTTAAGCTTTCTTTTATGTTTAAGTATACTTAAATAAAAACAAGTCCACAAAACGTTATTGTGGTTTAAAAGGTTTTGTTTTCTAAAAGGGACCACGAAAAAATTTTTACATAAATGTAAAAAATAACATCTTCTTACTAATTCATTTTTTTAATTCATGGTGGCTCTTCTAAATTTGGCACAGAAATTTTTCTTAAAGAATTTATTTATTTTGTTACGTAAAGTAAAATGATTACTCTTCTTTATATTATATTAGAAGATTTTAGAAAAAAATTAAGTCAAATTTTCAATATTTTCAGTACATTAAAAAATAATACTTACCAAACCTATATCGCTAACTCTATATATGTTTTGTGATACGTTCGTAAATATATCTGTATTTTGCGCATTTAGAGATATATTTGAAGATTCTATGAGCATCAGGTTTTTATAAATTGAAAAACACCTAACATTAGCACCCTATTAGAAAATAAATTACTTTGGTTGTTTTTATAAAAAACCCTTCAATTATTTTATTTGCCCGACTTCATTAAGTTCTTAACAAGGAGAGTTCCACGACGCGAAAAATTTATAGTCAAACACCGATTTCGGCCAATGGTCGAAAAATACGGCCAAAACGCATTCTGGTCACTAACCTATTACCAAAGTCCGAAAAATCGCTTTC
This sequence comes from Listronotus bonariensis, assembly GCA_014170235.1. Taxonomy (NCBI): domain Eukaryota; kingdom Metazoa; phylum Arthropoda; class Insecta; order Coleoptera; family Curculionidae; genus Listronotus; species Listronotus bonariensis. The sequence goes on from JACEGR010005778.1 coordinate 56,713, forward strand.
CGGCCGTTTATTATAGACCAGAATGCGTTTTGGATCTTTTAAAATTGCCAGAACTCGTCGAGCATACAAACAAACCGTCCAGAATGTAAGGGACATGTTGGTTACATGGTTGGCTGACCAAAACACAACGAAATGGTCTGAAGGACTGCGGTTTGTGCAAAGCAATAAAAATCGTTCTCTGCATACAGGAATAACTAAAAGTCCTTATGAAGCTATGTTCGGCACGCCTCAAAGGATCGGTCTTAAAGATTCGTCACTTCCTAAGGAATTGCTATCGAACATTAAAACAGAAGAGGAACTACAAAAGTTGTGCAATCAGGAAAATTCAGACGAACAAGAAGATGGACATTTGCATCTAGTTGACGAAGATAATTCGACAAACAGAAGGAATACTGAAGATAAACAACAGCAACAAGAGAAAAATGTCTGTACAATATGCGAAAAAGAAATGTCAGATTCCCTTAGATGTTCAGTTTGTTGCTTATCTATTCATATCATCTGCGGAAAAGCCAAGGAAGGAAATGGAGGGGGTGAACAAAACATTATATGTAATCGATGTTTACGAAATGAAAATATTAGTAATGTACGGGTCAAGGCTAAAGGTGGACTGGAAAAGCAGGCCGAGAAAATGATCGCTCTCTCGAATTCAAAGTTACCACCTATTGATGTAGGAAGAACCGTTATTATACGAGTACCTGATGTGGACAGAGGTAGACTTGCCCCGAGAAACGTGTTAGCTGTTGTACTCAGTATAAATGACTCTGGACTTTATCAGCTTGGTAGGTAATAAATTAAGATCAGCTATTTAATATAATGTTTTATCCATTTTCAGGAACGAAAGATGGAACTTTGCAATCGCTGTATAGCCGTAATGAGTTTACCTTAGCCGACTCCGACTTTATTGATATTTCAACAGTCCCGTCTACGTCTGTATCTCTTCGAACTGCTTCTGGTTTAGCATCTGGATCGAAACAAGGCTTTATACAGTGCAATTGCAAACGATATTGCGTCGACAGAAAATGTGCGTGTAGGGCCAAGAAAGTAATGTGTAACAGTAAATGTCACCGCAACAGTTCATGTAAAAATAAGTAAGCCCTTAAGGTTCCAAAAGTTTTACGTATTTTGATGTTCTCTGTTTCTTTTAGAGTTGATTTTGTTACTTTTAACATTTGAATGTTATACTTACATAAACAATAAAAATATTTTTCCATACTACACTGGCCTTTGAACGATTTTTTTATGTGTTCGACGCGTTCTGGCAATATGACAAAAGCCAGAATGCTTTCAGGCTAACTGCGAAAAGTCAATACGCATTCTGGCAATTTCAAAAGATCCAGAACGCGTTCTGGTATACATTAAATAGCCGGAAAGCGATATTTCGGACATTGGCAATATGGTGGGGGGCAGAACGCGTTTTGGCCGTATTTTTCGACCATTGGCCGAAATGCTCCACTAGTTTGGAACTATTTTATTGGAAATTTCATCCTCCAAAATTTTTTTTCCAAATTCCTTATACGGTGTGTTTGATAAAGTTGGAACCATATGGAAAAGTTTTTTATTATTCATTATGCAATTATAAAATTTGATTTTTTTTTAAATCCTAAATCAAATCAATCAAATGAAATATGTTTAATGTCTAACAGGAAAGTCCCAATAAATAGAAAATATAAAAAATAATACACAAAAAAAATATATCTGAATTGTAACAAAAAAATAAAATTTTACATAAAAATATTAAAGTAAATTACAGAAAAAAAAATAGAAAATAATATATATGGCAGTCTTTAAAAATGATTAAGTACATAAGAGCTAAATTTTATTTGAACTTAAATACCTTAATATCACATTTTTAAATCTATTTAATGATGTATTGCTCAAATCTATCTCAATTTTATTATTAATAAGATTGAACCACGAACAGGCTCGATAAATCGGTTCCTTTCGCGGCATATTGGTGTTGGTAGAGGGTAGATAAAATTTAAGATGTCTACGGGTATTTGCTGGAGGTACATAAAATATCGGTTGACTTAAAAGCTCAGGCGAATTAATTTGGCTATTGCACAATTTATGCAGAAACAAGTGACCCGCGCAAGCTGTACATTATTTTAAAGTATGTAACGGAATCTTTGAGCCTAATTTTAACCAACTTCCAGCTATTCGATTTCTTTGAAACTTTGCACACGTATTAAGGAAACATGACAATGCAATAATCTGCAAACAGTATCCCGTTATCTTTTTTGGATCGCCAGGAAAAAAATTCCATTATATTATAAAAACAACACCTAGGATCGCCATCTGTTGGCAACATTTCAAACTTTGCTATTAAATGAAGAAGAAATTTTTTAGTTTTTACACAATTTGGTTAGTTGCACCATTGGTGTTCAATTTTTATGAACAATAAAAATTAATAAGTTCTTTACACAATTGGGTTAGTTGCACCATTGGTGTTCAATTTTTATGAACAATAACAGTTAATAAATGCCGTTAACACGCTTTTTATTAACTTGGGTTGTAACTATCTGGCTATGTAACGGAATCTTTGAGCCTAATTTTAACCAACTTCCAGCTATTCGATTTCTTTGAAACTTTGACACGTATTAAGGAAACATGACAATGCAATAATCTGCAAACAGTATCCCGTTATCTTTTTTGGATCGCCAGGAAAAAAAAATTCCATTATATTATAAAAACAACACCTAGGTTGCCATCTGTTGGCAACATTTCAAACTTTGCTATTAAATGAAGAAGAAATTTTTTAGTGGGTTGCAATATATTGGCAACGGTCCAAACATTGCCTGGATTGCCATCTGTTGGCAAAATTTCAAACTTTGCTACTTAATGAAGAAGAAATTTTTAGTGAGTTGCAATCTGTTGGAAAAATTTTAAAATTTGCCACTCTTGTTCATTAAAAAATTTTTCGCCATTTTGTCAAGAGTAGCAGAAACTAAAAAATGAAAAATAATTAATAGTTTAAAAAAACTAAAAAAACACGCTTTTATATGCAACCGAACTAAAAATTAGAAAATAATTTTTCATTAAAAAAAATATTGTCATTTCATAGTAAAAAGCGTGGGGTGATAAATATATTAAATGTTATAATTATTATATTTGCAAATATCTATGATGGAAAAGTTATGAAAAAATAGTAAAATGCACCCCACGCTTTTACTATGAAATGACAATATTTTTTTAATGAAAAATTATTTTCTAATTTTTAGAAGCAGATTATGATCAAATGCTCTTACCGGGTAGACGTTATTCAATTTATATAAGACATATTTAAGAAACTTTAGTTGTACCTACTCGAGCCTGTTAACGTGGACATCATAACTAGAAAACCCACTGGAGCAGCATACATAAGCTAAGAATTAACTAAAGAAATATAAAGGGCAATCATACTGGCGGAATCCTGAAACTCGGAAGTAGCTCATATAATAAAACCAAAAGTTTTTAGAGCAGACTGGGTAACCTTATTGATGTGATTATTAAAGGTTAGTTTTTTATTAACTATCGCACCCAGATCCTTGACTGTGTCACTGTCTGGAAGTAAGGAGCCATTCAAAGCATAGTGAAAGGTTTCTTCGGTGGTGTATGTTGGATATTGACATTTTCTTACACTTTTGAATATTTAAGGGAAGCTTGTTTGTCCGGCACCACTCAGAAACACAGTCAATATCCTTTTGCAGCTGCACACAGTTATCCAAATTATGTACAATTTTAAACAATTTCAGCCATCAGCCAACAAGACATTCGCTATATACACTACTCAAAAGAATTATCGCATATGCTCGATTAATTTTGAATCGCTCTGTATGATTGCTGTTGAAAGGGAGTAGTCAAATTTGTGATTATAAAATATCAGAAATGGGTAAGGGTATAAATTATTAACAAATGAGATTTCTGCCTTTTAACAGCACATTATATAGGGCGATTAAAAATTATTCATTTTGTCAATTTTTTTTATCACCCCGTAGGATTTATTGCTTACAGTAAAAACAACGGTTAATATAAAGTTATAGCTTCACGTTTTCTTAACATTTTCTTTTTTTAATTGTCTTAATAACTTAATTATTAAAACAGATTTGGCCATTTAAATCAAAGCATTTTTGTATTAAAGCTTATGAAAGAAATCGAGTATATGCGATAATTGTTTTGAGTAGTGTAGTAATGTTATTGGTAATATCATTTATAAAGATGGCAAAGATAAGGGGAGCAAGATTGCTGCCCTGCGGACATCCACTAGAGGCTAAAAATTCTTTAGATCTGAATCCATTGTACTCGACCACCTAAATTCTATTTTTAGGTATGATACAAAAAAACTTTACAAGATTACAATGGAAGTCCATTGAGAGCATCATCTACTGATCCAACCTGTCAAAAGCTTTCGAAAAGTCAGTATAAATGACATCCAGTTGAGATTTTTGGTGCATATCGTCACCTTAATTGTAAAACCACCCAATTCCAGTTTCAAGAAAAACTGTTATGCCATCTTTAACCTTTTATTATTTTTAAGGCTAAAGATGACATCACAGTTTTTGTTACAACTGTTAGGTGGTTTTACAATTAAGGTGACGATATGCTTTTGTAAAAAGCAAGTCAGATTGGTAACTGTTGACCTTTTGTAAAAAACCATGCTGCTTAGGGATTATAAGATTTTTACTTGCTGAAAAAATTTCTCATAGATACAGATTTCGAAGACCTTTGAGATATTGGAGGGAATGGAAATAGGGCGGTAATTTTCGATATCGCTTGAGCGACCCTCCTTAAAAATAGGCATATTTGGCACTTCTGGGAAAAAGAGTTGGTGCTAAGAGAAAGGTTATTTAAAGTATGCAATGGTTTGATAAGACAAACTGCACAATCTCGCAATAAAAATGAAGGAATTTCGTCAACACCGGAGGTTTCCTTACTTTTTAAGTTTTTCAGGGCTTTTAAGATGTCGTTTTGAGTAAGACAGTCAACTGCTATAGTATTTGTTCCCAACTCATTAGTATCATCAAATAGTGGAGTGGAGGACCGTACGTAAACCCTCCCAAATCAGCTAATGATTAACAATTTTATTCGGCGCATCAATAGTCCTATTATTTAAAAGCATTGAACTAGGGATACGAGTTTTTTTCGCTTTTGACGCACATATTTCCAAATCTGTTTAAGATCTTTTTAATAGAGCGCTCAGTTTTAACTAAAAAGTTTTTAAATGCGGCATCAATTTAAATTTTTATGATCATTCTGAGTCTTTTAAATGCCTCATACTCGCAGGGCATTCTTGATTTTTTCCATTTGTTGTGCGGTCGCGCCTTTTCCCTCAGGTTCCGCAGTATCTCCTGTGTATACCAACCAGGATATGAGTTTCTTAGCTTAGATAAATGGTAAAGAGGGACTGCCTGATCCAGAATATTAAATATTTTACTGTACAAAGCTTTTTCACTATCATTATATATTCCTGAGAAAGTCCCAATCTGCATGTCTCTGACATTATTTGGTACAATGAGGGAAAATTTGCTTTGCGAAAGTTATACTTTTGTTCTGAGAGTTTGAAGGAAACTGTATATATGAATCATTAATATTGGTAGATATATTTAAAGTAGGATTATGATTATCCTCTGGCACAAGAGGTACATCATCCCTTTTGACAGTACACTCAAACTAAGCAAGAACCAAATCAAGGATATTGTCATATGCATTTGATACATGCTTAAATTGTTTCAAGTCATAAAACGACATAAAATTCCTTAATACTGCCATTCTTGAGTTTAGTACTTGATTTGGTTCCATAGTGCAAATTAAAATACCCCAGAATGATTACCCTTTTATTAAGCGTTAAAGAGAAAGTTGTAAGATAATCAAAAAGAATTTGATAATGTTCAATAGGTGAGTTAGGCACAAAATTTAGTAAAAAACCATTAATACAAAGATGGTCATCAGTTACAATCTGGCACCCTAAGATATCAACTGCTGGAAGAAGATTTTCCAAATCAGTTAACTCAATTTTAGTAGACCTAAGATATTGTCGAACGTCAAGTACAACACCTCCACCTCTCCCAATATTTAGCACATCCAAGTTTCTATCCCTACGGTAAACGACATAGTTCTCGCTAAACAGTTCGTCATCCAGGACACCATCCTTCATCCATGACACCATCCTGCATCCATGACTCGGTTATTGCAACTAGGTGATATTCACACATTGATACGCTTTTATAAAATTTATGAGTTTTGATGTTCAGGCCGCGGACATTCTTGTAAATATTGTTATACAGGATATGTCAAAAATATGAATTTTGCTTAAGAGTAAAATAGCTTTATGTTTGACGTTTTTATATTTTTTTATAATTAAGCAATTTATAATATTAATTTTTTTGTATCTAGCTTAGTTTTCGAGAAAAAAATAAAGCCACTTTAAGTCATTTTAAAAAGTAGCCCTAAACAGTTGTTTAATTTTAATTTTTGCTTTTTATATCATGTCTATGGGTACTTTTTAGAAGAAATTAAAGTAGTTTTAATATTTTTTCTCAAAAACGAAGGTAAATACAAAAAAATACAACATATTAAAAAGTTTAAGTATTAGTTGCTTAATTATAAAAAAATATATAAAAACACCAAAAAACGTCAGTGGCGTATTTTTTCTCAATAAAATAAGTTGCGGTATCCACTGAGACGCCACTGGACCCAATATTAACAATATAGTTAAAGCTACATAGGCGCCTTATTACTTTAAATAAATGTACCAAATTTTATCCAAATGGCCCAACCATATTAAAATTATTTAGAAAAGACCTGTTTTTTTCTTATTTTTTTTTTAAATTTTTCTTAAATAGTAAAATGTATTATGAGGTTCCCAAATTGTTCAGTGTTCCTACGAACAGTGTCCATTTACTACAGACCCAACCCTAAACAACTTATATTGGTAGACTCAAAAAAATAAATAAACAATTGATATAAAGTTAACGTCCGGTGAAAGCAATACCGGAAAAAATATAACTATGAAAATAATTAATGTTTTATGGTTTTTATAGAAAGCAATAAAAAATTAATTGGCAATTAAAATCGTTATTTTTTTAATTTTAGGAATAATACGCATAACATTTTTTTTGCGAAAAAACTACTTTTAAGCCAGGACACACTAAATTTCTCACCGACAGCTTAATTTTCACCCTTCAAAACCAAACTACAGCGAAAAGCACCGGAACCGGTAATTTGATTGGTTCAGACGGTCATGCAAAACTGTCACATTGTGTGGGGGGTCATGCTTAGTACTGGTTAGTTAAGTCTTTTTTAATTCGATTTATTAAAAAATTAAAAGAAGATTTAACCAACCAGAACTATGATCCCCGGTGATTTTTACTGTAGTCTTCCAAAACCTCCTTAATATTATGACAATATTCCTATTATTAACAAAATGATTTATAAAGAACTAAAATAGGATTAAACTATTAACACCTTGTATCCCTAACATTATTTACGTTTACACTAACAATAAGGTAAGTTAAGTTAGATCATAATATTTTAGCCTCAAGAACTTGTGGTAACATTTTTTCCACACCTTACCTTCTTACCTACCTTCTTTATTGGGGCTGAAATAACTAAAACAAAAAACGTATTTGTTAAGTTAAAAAAAAAAACATTTTAGGCAATTTCAGCACATTATAACAAAACTTAAGAAGTACATTTTCAGTTATCCAATACATAAAGGGAATCATAATATTACATATTATTGTCAATGAGTAACGTTAAGAAAAAAGCTGAATAAAAAGTTATAACTTTTAAAGCTATTGTAATTAAATTATTTCTATTTTTTCTTATTTTTTTATTAAATTATGGAGTAAATTTTCCGATTGTGTTGTGTGTGTTATTTTTAAAATCTAGCTTATCTTTGATTTATTATACGTTTAGTCTACAGTTGTATTTATTCTTAAATGAAAATTAAAGTTTATCGTTTATTGGTATAAACTATGGGTATAAACCAACAGTTAAAAATAATGGAAGTTAATAGTAGTCAGACTTATTAATAATAATCGTCAGTTATACTTTTAGAATAACCCGTAAAAAAACACTAAAATTAATAATAGAAATTAAATATTGCGAACCCACCTAATAGGTGTGTATAGTTCTAACATTTCTAATTAAAAGTTCAATAACCTTGCTTTTTAGTCGTTGCAAAAATATGTAATTATCATAAGTTTGCAATATTTTTTATAATGTGGGTCAAATAACTGGTAAAATTATTTATTTATAAAAAATGGGTAAAACATCAAAAACATTAAATTAGGTTTATGATTTGGTGAAAGTGTATTGAGTGCAGACCTCTAGGAAAGGTGCAGAAATATTTTACTACAAATTCCTGAGGCTAAAATATGACAATCTAACCGAATTTAGCTCAGACCAAAAGTGGATGATTTCTTAGATAAGGGGATATAAAAAAATTATAAAAGTTTTTTTGGTTTTATTTTATCATAATTTATTTCTGGAATTTTTAAGAATCTGTGTGTTATATTGAAAGATTTTGACTGTTCATTTTGTTTTTTTATATTGGGTATATAATTAAATCATATACAGGGTGTTTTTAAACAAATGCGATACATTTTAGGTGGTCATCATCAAAAAATAAGAAAAAACTTTATATGAACATATGTCCTTATAGTCTGTCTTAGTTTTTAAGATACAGGGTGTTAAAATTTAAAAAAAACCAAACCATTTCTAAAAAACCTATTTTAGTAAAAACTGTTATACTGGATATAAACCTTATTTAAACAGATATTTAATTTTTTTGTTACATAATTGCTAATTAAAAATTATAAAATCTAATTTTTAAAAGAAAAAGATACCGCAATGCTTCTTTTATGGTCTAAAAATATGCAATTAAGTAAATTTTAAAATGTTAAATAAACTTTTTAATATTATTCTGGAGAAAAGCCAAATAATATTTTGTTTAAGTAAATTTTATTTTTTTTTAAACTAAACAAGATACGGAAAAAATTAGGAGATATAAAAGCAGTATTTTTTTGCTTAATTTATAGAAAGTACAAACATTTTACACACATTTGCACAGTCAGTGGCGTACCGTTTTTTGTTTGTTGGGAATATTCTTTCAGTTGCCTATCGAGACGCCACTGGACTTACTAAATGTAATTCAGTTAGTAATAAATTACCCCCTTAATAATATTAATAATATTGCCAAATTAAAACAAAATTGGGTAAAGAATAGTTAGGATATTTAAAAAAATGTATTTTTTTTGAAATTTTAACACCCTGTAGTTCAAAAACTAAGACGTTTAGGACACATGTTTATATAAATTGTTATAATAATCACCTCCTAAAATTTCTCGCATTTGTTTAGAAACACCCTGTATAGTCATAATTGTCTCGTCCAGAGTTACCCCTCCCCTCACCAACTTAAACGAAACAGAGTACAATTCATCAAGGGGTTCGATTGATACCTGATCTTAAAGGGTATTAAATCAGCTCTTAAATAGTTTTTAGTTATTTTAAATTGGTTCAGTGCCGGATTTACATATTTACAAAAATAATAATAATAAGGAAAAAGGGAAGGTCTTTACCTACAAAAACATACTAACTAACCTATCTTTATTGTAATAAAGCATGTCATTTGTTTTTGTTAATAGAAATAAAACATTTATGAACTAAATCTGCTTCTTCCTAAAAATTTGCCTGTAGAAAACACATTATTCTTTCGATATTAAAAAATTTTTTACAAGGCGGTATTTTTCTGAAAGTTTTAAAATATTAAATTTTTCGAAAATTTTAAGGCTGGAAATCTGAGCTTTAAACCGGTTGAAACTATTTCAGCGTTGAGAAAACGAAAAATACATCATCTTTTCAAAGACAACAAAAAAAACCTTTTTCTTGATAATTCTTGAAATATTTAAATGGTACAAATTATTTTAAAAATTTTCAAGTCAAGCAAATCTGGCGCGTAAATATACAATAAATATCGTCGTTTATACTGAAAATGTCAAAATTTTTACATTTCAGGATTTTTTAAAAATTTTTTGTTGGGTGAAAATTACGGGTATTATGTATTTTAGCAACAATATGTATTGATGTATCATTTTAATGACTTAAGCGGCATTTACATTACAAGTACTTGGATCCGAGTTTCGCTTCTCAGACTAAATTTCGGAAATGTCAACGGTTACTCGGAACTCGTAGCGACTGGCGAAACTAAGGATTTCCAGCGAGCAAATGGAACAATTTATTGATTTTAATAGATCATTTGAGTGTTTATGGAATAGTAATGTACAGATTATAGTGACATCAACAAAAGGAAGAACGCGTATAAAGCTATTGCCAATATTATTATAAATGTTTTAATAGAACACGTAAACAAAAAAAAACTATATTCGATTGACATATTTTTCAGGAAAAGAATGGGTTGAGTTATTAAAAAGTACAGTTATTTAATAATACTAACGCCACAGCAGCTCGTTTATTCTTGGAGGGAGCCATTTCCAAACTATACGAGTCGCTTATACAATTGTAAACATTTACAATTATGATCGTAGTGTTTATACGAGTTGCTCGGATCCGAGTTCTCTTAAATGTAAATTCCGCTTTAAAAGTAGATTTTCGAGCTCTCGTAGAACTTTAGTCCAGAAAATTTTAGTTATAATAATATCCCAAAAACCGGTTTTATAACATACGACATTTTGCAATATCAACGACGATATAGTAAACATTAACAAAAACATATTTCTGTAAGTTTTAAATCTACATATACTAATATTATAAAAAGTTAAAGTTTGTAACTTTTGTTTGTGGTTTTGTTTGTAGGGGCTAATCTTCGGAAATACTGAAACGATTATAAAAATATATTTCACAATCAGAAAGCTACACTATTCAGGAGTGCTATAGGCTATATTTTATCATGATTGAAGTACAGAGAAAAATATAATTAACGCCCAACGAAGCGGGCACGGGTCGGCTAGTATTATATACAGGATGTTCCTTAAAAACATGTTAATATTTAAGGGGGTGATTCTTGGACTTATTAAAAAAAAAAACTTTCTACGGACATATCTATTTTTTAAATAATATCCTTACTATCCGTTACCCAATTTTGTTGTTATTTGGCAATATAATTAATGGCATTAAGGGGGTAATTTATCATTAAACTTCATTATATTTAATAAGTCCAGTGGCGGGTCAAGAGGTAACTGAAGGAATATTTCTATAAAAAAACGGTACTCCACTGACTGTGTAAATGTGTGTAAAACTTTTATGCTTTTTTAGATTAAGCAAATAAAAATACAACTTTTATGTCTTCTAATTTTTTTCGCATCTTGTTTAGTTTAAGGGAAAACAATCAAATAATCGCATATTTTTAGACCATAAAAGACGCATTGTGGGATCTTTTTCTTTTAAAAATTTGGTTTTATAATTTTTTATAAGCCAATGTAACAAAAATAATAAATACTTACTTAAATAAGGTTTATATCGAGTATAACAATTTTTAATAAAATAGGTGTTTTAGAATTTTTTTGGTTTTTTGAAAATTTTAACACCCTGTACCTCAAAAGTTAAGACCTTTAGTGCATATGTCCATATAAAGTTTTTTTCCTCAAATGAGTTCAAAAATCACCCCCTTAAATATTAGCATGTAATTAAGGAAGTATTTGCAGAATTTTGTTAAGAAAATTTAGGGGCAGATTTCGCACCAGATAATATAAAGAAAAGTTCATATATAAACCTTGGTCCGCAAATATTTCGCTCTTAAGTACAGGGTGTTTCCAAAAACTTAAAAATTTATAAACAATAATTTTAGTAAAAGTTGAAAGAGAAGTGTTACATAATTGTAACAATTAAAATAATTTATAAAGGAAAAAGTTTCCGCATTGGTTCTTTTATGGTCTAAAAATATGCAGTTAAGTGGATTTGTTTTTCTCCTAAACTAAACAGGATACAAAAAAAATTAAAATACATAAAAGCTGTATTTTTATTTGTTTAATCTAACGAAACATTTTACAAATATTTACAGAGTGAGTGGCGTACCCAATGGCGTACCGTTGCCGCTTGAGACGCCACTGGACTTGTTTATTGTAATTAGATTAGTTATAAATTACTCACTTAATGCCATAAATATCATTGCCAAATTAGT
>JACEGR010005779.1:0-68808 GCA_014170235.1 Listronotus bonariensis
GACGGCTTTTAACTCGAAAACAAATGACATTTTGAAAGAAATTTATATGAAGCTCTACCCTTATTTTGTCAAGTAGAATCACCCCCTTAAGTTTCGTGATCGATTTTTGAATCACCCTGTATATCCCACCAAAAACATAAATGTAAAGGAATAGTTTCAAATCGTTTTTTTATTTTTAAATTTTACACACACACATTACCGAGCTGGATTCCAAATTTTATCTTTCTACGTCATCTGAAAGTGGGTTAAGTTTTTGATCTAAATGTCCGTCAGTCAGTGGAAAATAGACGACTTTTGGACCTTCATATATTTATAAGAGTTTGAGCTAGCTTCATGAAGTTAGGGCTTCTAGTTATTATGGATAAAAATTAACACACTTGGTTTAAGTTTACGTTAAATAGGTTTTGAGATATGAAGGGGTCAAAAGTGGCATCAAGTGGTTCGTGTAATATTACACTTGGCAAGCTTTTCGGCTATTTGTACCTTTATAAAAAAATGCTGAAGCACGTCAATTTTTATTTTTGTTGAAGCCACATTTTTATGCCAAAGTTTACTTGTTCAAGGTTCTGTCCCATCCAACACAAACGTCAAAAAGTTCAAATGGGAAAAACTCAACCCATTTAAAAGCCAAGTGATCTTAAGGAATTAAATTTACAGAGCCCGGTAGTACTTAAAACCCTACAAAATCGGGATTTAAATAAGTTTTTATTGTTAACATTGGAAAAAAAATTATAAAAACATATTTTTTTAGCTTATGGCATCCGTAGACATTTTTTATCCTAAAAGGAACAAAGGATCATTTTTGGCGCTTGCATTCTTCCTCATACTTAATTTCTTAACTTCCTTATCTAGAACCTATTCTAGAACCCATTGTAGCAACAAACAAACCAACAATATACACATATCAATTTCGGTTTCGAATGACCTAGAAATTTAAACCAGATTGACAAAGAAACAAGGTTATTTTATTTACATATCGTAACTTTCCGATTCCAATTTAAAAATCTCCATCGATGTTGTATTTCACTATTTATTCGATGAATGAAATATGAACGCAAACATGTCACTTTTTAATTTCTAATTATATTTACATAAAAAATAATAAAAATAAACAAAGATTTGTGTGGGAAACAGCTAAAGCGATTTTTTCCTGTGCGAATTTTTGCAATATTGTGCAAATATTTATTAAGAAGATTTATATCATAACCAGATATTGCAAAATTGGGCCTATGACTAACTAACTATTTTTTTTTTTATTTAACTTTAAGAGGGTAAATTTTTTTATACATAAATGATAACATGGGTCGCATATGACTCCATGAAGAATTATTGATACTTTAAAGTTCAAATCAAAGTCGATTGATGAGATAAGGTCACGACATTCGCCATATTGGCTAGCGCGGCTGTGACGTCAAGTCGTGCCATTTTCGGCCATGTTTGATTTTAGGCAGATCAGTGGCGTAGAAATAAGGAGAAACAAAAAGAACTGTATGTTGTAAACTAAATTTTATTGGATTATTTTAATAGGCATAACCTAAAACAAAAACATAAATGTGGTTTAAATATTGAAAATTAAAAATTATCAAAGCGACGATAGGACGATGAGGTACCTGGCAGAGCAAAACATTTTCCATGGTTCCGTAAGTCAAAAACCATTTTAAAAACTTTGTATACAGGGTGTCCGCTAATGAATGGTACACAGAAAAACTACAGATTCCTTATGCCAAAATATTAAGATTTGACCAAACATACCTAATATCCAAAAGTTTATAATAAGGAAGATACGGGGGTGTCATACTAAAAAGAAAAAGTAAATTTATTTCGATAATTGTTCCCCCTTTTTAAATATCTGTAATAAAACAGTATCTCGGGGTTTTTAGACCATTAGCTTTTCAGATCGAATATTAATTTTTGTGTGTAGACCTAGAGGGCGATGGGTACACTATTTAAAACTTCTCTAAAACTACCCAATTTTTTGTTACTACTCTGTATGTATGTAAACTAGTAAGCTCCTCTATGCTTTCTGCACCAAAAAGGTATACTTAGTAAGAATCGGTCATGACAACCGTTTTTAAGATATTCACGTTTTAGTTGTTCAGTGCACCCGAAAGTATGTTCCTTCAATAACATCGTATTTGCTATAATTACAACTGCTCAGATATAAATAGCTGATAGCTAAAAACTCCTGGATACCGAGTTTTATTAAAATGTTTAAAACATCAGAAATTATCGAAATGCATGAATAAAAAATATTTATATCACTTTAACACCCCGTATCTTCCTTATCATTAACTTTTGGATATAGGTATGTTTGTTTAAATCCTAAATGAGTATTTTCGTATAAGAAATCTGTGGTTTTTCTGTGTACCATTAATTAGCGGACACTCATCAGTATCAAATGTATATAAAATCACGAATGACTGAAAACTATTCGACTAAACACTATCAAAATCTCTAAAAAGTCCGAACCAATAATATGTAAAGGCTCTAAACTAACCAAAAACATTAACAACTGGAAATCCTTGTAAAATATACAACCAAAATGAAAATGGCAAATTTCCACAGTTTTTACTACCAAACAAAACTTCGACAAGGCACGACTCTGTCATCAGCGGATAATGCTACCAACTTTGAACAGAACTGCCAACCGAAATCGTAATTCTCACACCCTCACGTCCCTGACAAAAGCTATCCCCGGTCTTGCTTATGTCTAAACCCCTTCTCAGAAAGAAACTCTGGTTCAAATAGCAAAAACCCAAATCTAATTTCTTTTTGTTGGTAATTTTGTAATTTAACTAATGAGTTTCTATAGAAAAAGAAAATTTATTTTTTACATCTAAGTTAGATTCTCATTATTATTTTTTAAGCAATATTTGTGTGCATAGTAAAGCATTAAGTTTTCTAATATTGTTTTATCGGTCTGTCTTGTATATCTTTGTGCTTTTGAAAGGTGTATCTTCTTTCTAAGTAGTTTTTCATTTGTATGAGTAACAATTTTATGCAGCATGTTGTCAAAATAAAATTTCCAAGCTTCCTACTCAGTTTTTGTTCCTTTAGGTTTGGGAAGATGCAGAATCAATTTTTCCTTTGTGTATATTACAAACAGATTTTAAAGTGCCATCTGTAACCACTGCTTCCATAAATCACTATGTTGTGGATGTGCTAGAGGTACTTCATCATCACGATTCATTTTTGTTGGTTCATACACTATTTCGACTGCCTCTAATTCTTTTTCTTCTTGTGTTTCTTCAGATTCATTTCCAATATCACTTAAGTCATAATTATTCTTGTCAATATTTAAATCATCACTTTCTTCATATCATATTTTAATCTCTTTTATTTCCCTTTAACTTGAATATTATTTTTTGATAGACATGTCTTTTTATTACCCAAACAACATGGGTCGCCGGCGATCCCAAACACCTAAAATTCAGGCCATAAACTTCTGCGGCATACGTTATTTGCTATGGTAATAGTAACAGCCAAGCCACAAAGGTAGGTTTAGCAACAATATTATCTCTCTCTCTCTCTCTATTTTTTTCTTGGTTTTGGTCCCTTCAGGTCCAATCCACCACTCTCCCCTTCCGGACTATTCTTTCCAGGGCTTCGTCGGCGGAAAATCTGGATAATCGAGCTCGTATCTCCCAGAAATTCCAAAAAGAAAACAAATAATTCAACAATCGATGCAATGCATAAATTGTCGGCTGTCAAACCAAGATCTGCTACTGGTGTTACGTATAACCTTCACTTTCACTACTGACAGTTCCCATGGCACGCCCATCTATTTCCCGTCATTTGAGAAATACCTCGTGTTCACCACCAAACAGGATACCATCAGCTTATAGGAATCTTCGCCCACAGCGCTTAGATCCAGAAGAAAGATGCCGTCAATTTAGCGTGAATCTTTCCTTGATCCCCGAAGGTAAAAAACGTTCGTACGACACCTCTAGCCGCCACTCCGGGAAGAACTTTGTAGTCCTCTACGCACGTCCGCACAGTACGGAGGTCAAACAAAGAGTCCAACAATATTATAAGACAACTTTTGCAAGAGATATGTATAAAATATTATTCGGTGGCATCCCGAGCGACCTCGTGTTGTAGTTTAAGCGTTAAGAAACGTGTTGCAACACGGTCAAACAGCTGATAAAAATGGGTCTCTCTATGAATTGAATTGATTGTGGGAAAGAGAAATTCGTTAATATCAAGAAGAAACAAAATTGGTGTTAGTTCTGAGCCCTCGGGATCCTAGCGTTATTTTAGTTTTGTTTGGCAAGGGGTAAAGTGTAGTATAGTGGAGGACTAAAAAGTGAAAATAGGTTTAAAAAAGTTTTTATGCCAAACGCGTTTAAGTGAGCTATGTCACCAATGTCAAAAATTTAAAAAGGTTTTTACATGTTCTACATATTTGGGTTTCTTGTTCTCTATACTTGTTGGTACGAGTGGTAGAAAGACTTCTTCGACAAGAATTATCGTTTTAATAAAATGTACCTAACTTCATGACCTTGAAAATAGTGTAGTTGAGTTAAAACTAGTTATAACGAGGACTGAATGCCAAACACCTAGTCCTGAATTACACTGATGATGTCAAACGGCTTTTTGACAGAATAAGTTGAAACAAGATATAACTTTTCGTTATGCCAAACAAAGCTATTATGTGAGAATGCGTGACCATCTATAATAAAGTTTAGTTGGAAGACCATAGGAAGGAAGTTAGTTATATACAAAAAAACTATTTACTGAAAAAAACAATGGTGTAAAAACTATATACCTAATAAACGATATCTATTCCCAAGAAAAGAGTTTTTACCATATTGTGCAAATACAGTATTTGAAATTAAAATACCATTCAATTATTATATAATTTGAAAAAGCATAAGCGTATAATGACTATAATTGTTTTATTGTTAATAAAGAAACAAATTAATAGAATGCACATAATGGAAATAAAATATAATTTACAATTTAAATTTTGCATTGTAATATCAATATACTCATTAAATTTTTATCGTGACTACAGACCACTATTTATTTAGTATTATATGTTCTTTATGTTAAGTTTTAGACATGTTTTTCTGACTTACGAAAAATCTTTATAACAAACTTCCTTCCTACAGTCTTCTCCCCAAAATATATTCCTGGCTCTTTAGTTATCTTTTTAATTGTCATACATCCATTATTGAAGACTATGTAGATGGTCACTTTTCTATATTTCACAATAATAATACTTGGTTACTACTAACCAGAACGAGGTTTAGGACGCCGCCCTCGGCAGCCATAGTAGATGAAGACTCAACTTTATAGCTCAAATTATCTGATCACAACTTAATAAATACAAACATTCATAAGATGTTTAAATATCCCTCTTATTTGTCAGACATAAGTTCTTTGTACTATTACCTACTCCCCTAAACAAAAAAAAAATATAAACGTATATACAGAGTGATTCAAAAATCAATCACGAAACTTAAGGGGGTGATTCTACTTGATAAAATATGGGTAGAGCTTCATATAATTTTTTTTTCAAAATGTCATTCGTTTTCGAGTTACAAGCCGTCAAAGTTCAATTTTTATTTTGGTTTTTCGCCATATTGCATTTATTTTTTAACCAATCCAGTTGATATTTAGCACACAAATCAAGCTTTGCTGATTCTAAAGTTTTAAGACAAAAGTACTTTTTTAAATACCGCCAGAGGGCACTTTACCTAAAACTTAAAATTTATTTACATCATAACTTTTTATTTTGACAGATATCGCAAAGCTGGGGGCGCCATTTTATAGACAATCAAAAACTTAAAAAATAATGTACTCTTTATTAAAGTCGATAAACCTCACCGTTTAGGCACCAATAGACATCAAGGTTTTCATCCATTTCAATCAAATTACCTACATACATACAGGGTGTCCAGTAACTCAACCGACAAACCTAACCAAACGATTCTACAACAAAAAATAAGAAAAAAACTTCACATAAACATAAGTCCTAAACGTCTTAGTTCTGGTTAGTTAAAAATTAAAAAAAAGTTTTTAAAATATTTAACACACCGTAGTTCAAAAACTAAAATGTTCATATCGTATATCAGTCATTGTTGATGGCCACTCTTCAAGCTTTCACGAAACTTAATGCTGGAGTGCCTCAGGGTTCAGTACTAGCACCAACTTTGTTTCTTCTTCACATCAACGACCTTCTTTCTTCCACAACCAATTCCATTCATAGTTATGCTGACGATAGTACCCTTCACTCCACTTTTCAGGTTCCCAAACCAATCTCTCAACCCGACTTGGAAAGCAAACGCAGGGCGATGAAGATATCTCTTTCACAGGATCTCAATTTGATATTGGATTGGGGCACCAAAAATCTCGTTCAATTTAATGCATCCAAAACACAATCATGTTCCTTGTCGCGAAAAAAACATCAAACACTCACCCTTTGCTTATGAGTGGCCAGGTTTTGCAGAGCGGGGACACATTTAACCTTGTAGGCGTCACATTTGAGAATAACCTTAACTGGCATAAACACATTGTATCTATAGCCACCGCGGCTTCAAAAAGCTTGGGTTTCTTTTCCGAGCCAAAAGTATTTTTCTCCTTCCAATTTATACACTTTGTATGTGTCCCAAATTCGACCCTCTCTGGAATATTGTTCTCATGTCTGGGGAATGGCATTCCCTACAACCCTCAGCATGCTTGATGCCATTCAAAGAAGGGCTGTTCGTCTTATTAATGATCCTTTACTTACTCAAAGACTTCCTTTTCTTGCCCATCGTCGAGCTGTGGGAGATCTATCGCTCTTCTATAGATACTTTTACGGCTTCTGCTCCGACGAATTATCCAGTATAGTCCCTCCTCTTGCAGCTCCCAACAGAGAAACTCGTGGTGCCGCACGTATGCATCCCTATACGGTCCAATTGGACAGGCCCCGAACTTCCCATTTCGTTCGTTCTTTTATCCGTAGAGTTTCTAGACTGTGGAACCTACTGCCAGCGGAGGTCTTTCCTTCCCCCAAATCTTCAAGTTTTCAAGTCCCGTGTTAACAAACTTCCTCTTACCCTGCTTAAGACACCCACGGTACGTTAGTATTTAGGCTCTCAGCCTTCGTGGATTGTCCAAAGATAAAAAAACTCTACCGACAAACTTAAGGTGGTGATTCTCCATTGAAAAATAAGAAAACAACCTTAATATAAGTATACGCTGTTATTCCTAATTTTTAATTTTAGAATTATTCCCCAAAGTTTGTTGGTAAAACTATGCTTTTCCTAATAGATTGATTGCATGTGTTTATATTTTATAAAGACAAAAAATTAATAATATAATTATCCACAAAGGCTAAAACCTTTATTACTATCGTACCGTGGTTGTCGGCGGGGTAAGAGGAAGTTTGTTAAAACGGAACTTAATACTTAAAGATAAGAAGGGGAAAGGGAAGACCTCCGCTGACAGCACTTCAAAATTCTAGAACCTCTAAGGATAAAATATCGGATAAAGTGAGAAGTTCGGGTTAGTTCTGGTTAGTTCTAGGCTTGTCCAGTGAGACCGTATAGAGGTGCATACAGGTGGCACTACGAGTTTCTCTGTTGGTAGCTGCAAGTGGAGGAATTATACTTGACAATTCTTAGGAGCAGAAGCCGTCGAAGTATCTATAAAAAAGCGATAAATCCCCTACAGCCCGACAATGGGCAAGAAAAAGACCGTTTTGTAAGTAAAAGTTCCTTAATAAAATTTATTATTAAAATATTTTTAAAGTAAACAACACAAGTTAAAAAAATAATAATTATAGGTAAAAAAAGTGTTGCGTGAAGTTTTGTTTAATAAATGTAAGTATCTCATTTATAGAAGTTAAAAATATTGTTCTCAATGTCGATATGTATGTGTTTTTTATTTAAATCGGATTTCAGGAAGTGACCTTACTCAACTTGACGCCTCTTAATTGATGTTATTAATGCTTTTGGCATTAATTACTTTTGTTGCATTCGATTAACATTTAAAATCCTCATTAATAAATAATTATCTTATGCAGTTATTTAATAAATATAAATGTGTCATAATTTTAGTAGCATACATTTTTTAACAGAGTTTTAAAGCTGGTGTAAGTATTTATTATTTTTACAAGTATAAGTATAAACTGGGTGTTCCTGAGCTCTGCTACCACTCTTATATGGTAAAATCCTCTCATCAAAATAAGAAAAAAATAGGCAAGATGGTTAAAAGGAGCTACAACGTTTAAGGGGTTTTATTGTTTCCCATGAAAAACCGCAAAGTGCTACCATTTGGAGGGGTGCGTTTTTGAGAATGGGGTGAAAACAGCTCCTTTTCAGTTTTTTTGAGGTTAGCTCGAAAACTACGCACTTTTTCCAGGTAGTCAGGTAGTAGTTCACAGGAAAGATGTAGGAAATTATATTTTAAAATCAAATGACCATTCCTGAATAAAAAATGCTATTTTTACAGACCTCTGCTTAAAAAACGAAGCAAAAAAACTCGAAAAAACGCGTTTTCTTATTTTTTGTTTGTATTTTGCCCTATAACTTTTTTCCATGGTGGTTTAGGTATAAGCATTTCTTTATAGAAAAAAACATTCCATCCTTTCTCTGCAAAATGACCCTAAGTAGATGCCTTTAGAGTTCATAATTTTCGAGAAACAATTTTTCAAAGATTGCCACTTAAACCATTTTTCGGCAATTTTACCTATTTTTTCGCAAACAATGTTCTGTAACTCACCCCGTTCTCAAAAACGCACCTCTACAAATGGTAGCACTCCGCGGTTATTTTATATTTACAGGTCCATTGACCATATGAAACAAAAACCCCTTTAATGTTGTAGTTCCTTTTAAAGTACATAATCAATAGCCTATAAACATATGTTCGCAAATCCTTTGTTTTCAAGATACCAGTGGTTAAAATTAAAAAAAAAATGTGTTTTGTTTGTAAATATCTTAAAAATATTATATACAAGGATTTTACTTACTGCTAACTTAAATAAACCTATTAAGTCCAGTAGCATTTTGAGCGAGACCTAAATAAGTTGGCAAGACTGGGTAAAATCAAAGCTGATGTTCAATCCAGTGGCGTCTAGAATTTGCGCATTTCATTTTGCATTGTTTTGAAAGTGATATTTGGTGAAAAATGAAAATCTAAATGTTTTTTATTTAAAGTGAAAGAATTTACAACTTTCTAATAATTAAAAACTATTGTGTAAACGGTTGTTCTAATAATACAATAAACTGTATATCTCCGGCACTGAACATTATGGCCGAAAAATGGGAGATGTGACGTCATCAGACGTCAAAGCAATATGGCCAAATGTCTCGACCCTATATAGACCGACTTTCTCTCTATATCTCTCTATTTTTTTCTTGGTTTTGGTCCCTTCAGGTCCAATCCACCACTCTCCCCTTCCGGACTAGGCTTTCCAGGGCTTCGTCGGCGGAAAATCTGGATAATCGAGCTCCTAGCTCCCAGATATTCCAAAAAGAAAACAAATAATTCAACAATCGATGCAATGCAAAAATTGTCGGCTGTCAAACCAAGATCTGCTACTGGTGTTACGTATAACCTTCACTTTCACTACTGACAGTTCCCATGGCACGCCCATCTATTTCCCGCCATTTGAGAAATACCTCGTGTTCACCACCAAACAGGATACCATCAGCTTATAGGAATCAGGCTCACAGCGCTTAGATCCAGAAGAAAGATGCCGTTAATTTAGCGTGAATCTTTCCTTGATCCCCGAAGGTAAAAAACGTTCGTACGGCACCTCTAACCGCCACTCCGGGAAGAACTTTGTAGTCCTCTACGCACGTCCGCACTGTCCGGAGGTCAAACAAAGAGTCGATAGACCAACTTTGAGTATTTCTAACAAAAAAAAAAAAGGTCGCCATTGACCGTGCAAATGTGTGTAAAATTTCTATATCTTCTTTCGGGTAAGCAAATAAAAATATAGTCTAAAGTCTTTATTTTTTGGATCTTGTTTAGTTTAAAAGAAAAAATAAAATAATAATTTCACATGTCTAGACCATAAAAGAATTATTGAAGAAATTTTCTTTAGAAAATTAGGTTGTATAAGCTCTTGTTAACAATTATCTAACAACAACAAACAACAATAAATAGGAAATATTTTTCCAGACCAATGTATATATCAACTTTTATTTATTTTATTTAGAGGATACACCCTGTATATTACAGTGTGGTTTATACGAAATGCCATTTTACCATTCAGACATGTATCGGGATCATTATATCGATAGCGAGGTCAAACGAATCACTGAATAGTAATCGAGAGCAGAGCAACTGAAGAATGTATTATTATAAAATCGGTAACTCCCTTATGATTAAAATAAAATGATATTCATCATTTGGGTTTTATGTTAAAGCTCTCATAGAAGATCAGATTTCTTTTATTAAAAAAATCTTTAATTTTTTTTGGTCCTATGCTGGTTTGGGAACTTCTTGTTTGGACAACTGATAAAATTTAACTTTTTTACCCTTTCTTTTCTGGTTTGGTCACCCCGACAAAAATGCGTAATTTTTTTTTCTTGTTTGGTAGGAGTAGGGCGGGGCTAGTTGAGCATAGAGGTAAATTGGGCAATCAAAATATTTCAAAACTATCGACCGCACGCGAAAGCATTAAATAGCGTAAAGAAGGGGTTGCGCGAGGGGAACTCATTGTGCAACCACTAGTGGTGACGCGGCGATCGAGAATAGTGTCCGTGCGCATTGTTTATTTTGTGATAAAAAGTAAAATAATTGAAAGCCGGAAAATTTTATCTGTGATAGTTAAATGTATTCCGTTCTCAATCAGGTAAGTGTTAATCTTAAGTAAATTTATTGCAGTTTTAATATATATAAAGATTTTGGATACAATTCTAACCGGTCTTTTAATAAATTCACTTTTTCTTTAAAATTTCAGGTTGGGGTTAGTTGAGCTACAGTTGCCTAACTAGCCCCACGGTTTTAAGTATAAAATATTTTTTTTAGGATACGGACTTATAAGAGTAAAACTACTAAAGTCTTCTCAAGATTTAAAAGAGACTGCAACCCGAATTTTATACAAGCAACAAAGAAAACGAGCTGACCTATCCAACTTACAAATTTTCTCTGGAAATAGTTCGACCATACCCAAAAGCTGGTCCAAGAAAAGCTGCAATTTTAACAGATACAGAAGGCATTACAAGAGAAGAAAAAAAATCTGCTTAAAAATTTAAAAAACGAAGATGAATTTATAGATATTAAATCCAATAGTTAAGCTAAGCTAGGTACGTTGCTGTCTTATTAATGAGACTTGTTTTGTCACTATAAGATTATAAATATAAAAAGCAAATTGTCAAAATTTATTTTTGTTGTGAACGTATCTAACATTCAAGCCATGATTTGACTATATTTTCTAAGTGCTCCACTAGCCCCATACCCTTGCTTAACTTACCCCACCTATGGGGTACGTTGGGCATACTTAACTATCTACATTAAAATAGATGTAGCTCCTAAATTCGACTTACTAAAAAGAAATTACTATGGACACTATTAATAAGGAATAAATTGCTAATTCATCAGTAAGCATTAAGACTTATTTTTGAGGAGCTAAAACCGATCAAGTAAAAAATAGCTCAACTAGCCCCGCCCTACCCTACCCTAAAGGTGGGTAGGGTTGCCAGATGTCCAGTTTTCGACCGAACATTCTGGGTTTTTTATGTCTGTCCGGTCTGAAAAATCTGACCGCTATTTAAAAAAGTACTTTTGTCTTAAAATTTTAAAATCTGCATCTGCAAAGCTGAATTTGTGTGCCAAATATCAACTGGATTGGTTAAAAAATAAATGCAATATGGCGAAATTTCCAAAATAAAAATTGAACTTTGACGGCTTGTAACTCGAAAACGAAAGACATTTTGAAAAAAAAATTATATGAAGCTCTACCCTTATTTTGTCAAGTAGAATCACCCTCTTAAGTTTCGTGATCGTGAATCACCCCGTATATTACAACCAACAAAAAAACAAACTTAAGGTAAGACAACACGTAACAATATAATTAATAGTTTAAAAAACTAAAAAAACACGCTTTTATATGCAACCGAACTAAAAATTAGAAAATAATTTTTCATTAAAAAAATATTGTCATTTCATAGTAAAAAGCGTGGGGTGCATTTTACTATTTTTTCATAACTTTTCCATCATAGATATTTGCAAATATAATAATTATAACATTTAATATATTTATCACCCCACGCTTTTTACTATGAAATGACAATATTTTTTTAATGAAAAATTATTTTCTAATTTTTAGTTCGGTTGCATATAAAAGCGTGTTTTTTAGTTTTTTAAACTATTAATTATTTTTCATTTTTAGTTTCTGCTACTCTTGACAAAATGGCGAAAAATTTTTTAATGAACAAGAGTGGCAAATTTTAAAATTTTTCCAATAGATTGCAACTCACTAAAAAATTTCATCTTCATTAAGTAGCAAAGTTTGAAATTTTGCCAACAGATGGCAATCCAGGCAATGTTTGGACCGTTGCCAATATATTGCAACCCACTAAAAAATTCTTCTTCATTTAATAGCAAAGTTTGAAATGTTGCCAACAGATGGCAACCTAGGTGTTGTTTTTATAATATAATGGAATTTTTTTTCCTGGCGATCCAAAAACAGATAACGGGATACTGTTTGCAGATTATTGCATTGTCATGTTTCCTTAATACGTGTGCAAAGTTTCAAAGAAATCGAATAGCTGGAAGTTGGTTAAAATTAGGCTCAAAGATTCCGTTACATAGCCAGATAGTTACAACCCAAGTTAATAAAAAAGCGTGTTAACGGCATTTATTAACTGTTATTGTTCATAAAAATTGAACACCAATGGTGCAACTAACCCTATATTTTTATTGTTCATAAAAATTGAACACCAATGGTGCAACTAACCAAATTGTGTAAAAACTAAAAAATTTCTTCTTCATTTAATAGCAAAGTTTGAAATGTTGCCAACAGATGGCATCCTAGGTGTTGTTTTTATAATATAATGGAATTTTTTTTCCTGGCGATCCAAAAAAGATAACGGGATACTGTTTGCAGATTATTGCATTGTCATGTTTCCTTAATACGTGTGCAAAGTTTCAAAGAAATCGAATAGCTGGAAGTTGGTTAAAATTAGGCTCAAAGATTCCGTTACATAGCCAGCCAGATTGATAGATTGATAGATAGATAGATAGTTACAACCCAAGTTAATAAAAGCGTGTTAATAAAAAAAAACAAAAATAGCCATGTTGTTTGTTTACTTGACAACCAAAAATAACGCCTCTAGGTCAGTTAGCGGTGGGCTTAACAGTGATTTTTTGATATCGGTGATCGCTGCTACTGCTATCTAAAAGTAGCTGCTACTGAAAACTGTGATATTATCACTCTTTACGGGAAGATGCTAAATTTTTATAAATAATGTCATAGTTCACCTTGTTAAAATTGAATGATGACAAAATATATCATTTTAAAATACATTCTGTCATTTAATATACATATAATTTAATTATTAATTTGCATTAGCATATAAGTAAATGTAGGAAAAAAACGGACATTACACGATGTATATCAAATTTCTTTATTTTTTATAAACATTTACAGCTTTGATCATATTTTTTAGGCAACCCATTTGCGATAGATTTATTACCAAATCAAATTGATAAAAAAATAGTTTTCATGCGGTAAGCAAGTCAATTCGCATCCCGTTTTACTAACGTAAACATGCATAATCACCATAAACATAAACGAAAGAGGTTAGAATCACTGAATCGCAATCGCAATCACAATCACCGTCCCGCGATCGCAGTCGCCGTTTAATGTTGTGGTTACGGGCAGCGCCACCTCTGCGAACTGCGAATATTAAAGAGTGATTCTTTCACTGCTATCGCCAGGCGCAAGTAGCAGCTACCAAAATGATTTGTCAATAACTGGTGATTGGTAGCAGCGACTGCGATCGCAGTCACACCTCTAAGGTCAGTACACCAAGACAAAATGCATTTTGTTAAAAGAATTTACTTACGTTCATGTTTTTAAAGGCGTCTTTTTTTATTTTAGGGAAGGTACGACATATATTGGTTAGTGGTATTTATTGTATTGTCCAATAAATAGGATATCTGCTAATGTAAATAATAGATACTGTGATAGATTAAATTTCTATAATGTAAGTCTGAATAATTTTAAAGTATTGGCCAAAAGGGCCAGGTTAATTTAGGCTAGGTTAAGTTAGGTAGTTTTTAGTGATTACTCTTTATCATAAAATGTATTTTTTTAATCTTTTTTGACATCCTACGAAGGCATATGCCTAAATACCAGAGTACCGTGGGTGTCGGGTTAATAGATGTTTAACCCATCTTTCCCCCTGTTCCGTCAACGTTGTCCAAGCACTGAAACATGCAGTTATGCATTTTACAGCATCTTTTAGACAACGCGGTAGTGCCACCACGGTGTTTATTTTTCAATAACTACTACCTAAATATGTCTCCCCGCTGGGAATCAAACCTGCGACTTCTGGCTTCGAAGATCAAAGTTCTGTCCACTGCGCCACGGAGGAGACAATTTTATACGTCAATAAATTAATAAATATATTAGCCCCCTGCCACCCCTCTAGTCTCGCCACTGGTAGGTTGTTAAGAAAGTTTTTTTATAAACTAATAGTACAGTTTCCGTTCGTTCTCGGTCGTGGTAGGACGTTGGAAGGGAGTCCATGCGGCTCTCACGTGGTATCGTGCATGGAGGATGTAGAAGACGTACTGGTGCCCCGAGGAAGATAGGAAACTCACAGCTAAATTTGAGAAGGCATCTTTTTTCTGGAATTAGGCGCTGTGAGTGAAGTTTCCTATAACCTGATGTTTCCTGTTTGGCGTGCTGCACGAGGTGTTTTCCAATGGCGGAAAATGGAGGCAGACGTCGCGGGGGGCAACAATGAAAGAAACCGGTTATGCGCGATACCAGTAGTAGTTCCAGGGAAGATGGCCGAAATTCATGCCACTTCCTAATTTCAAGATTAAATAAATAGCGACAGAATCCGGAATTTCTGGAAGCTACGAGCTCGACTATCCAGATTTTGCCCCGAATGTGCTGGTAAATTGGACCGAAAGAGACCAGAGCCAAGAATAAATAAACCAACCAACTAATAGTAAAGCAACTAGCTGGCTGATTTTGGAGGGCTTAAGCCCCTGTTTGCAATGTTTATATGCAGAGAAGCACTATTAATATCGTTTAAAAGCTTTTGGATTTGGGAGGGGAGCTAATCGCTATTCTGGGTTTGCTAAGCCCCCAGCCTCCCTCACCCATCCAGCATCCTTTTTGATTGAGCCATGTATGATTAATTTGAGGCGTTAAAAATGTTTCGGTGACCTTAATATTTTAAACACGCTGTTAGTGTACGGATAACCAATTCGTCACACTTAGTTAACATTTCGTGACCAATTCGGAGTTATTCTGTTCTATTCTATACTATTTTTTTTCTTGGTTTTTGTCCCTTTAGGTCCAATCCACCACTCTCCCCTTCCGGACTATGCTTTCCAGGGCTTCGTCGGCGGAAAATCTGACCTGCTACTGGTGTTACGTATAACCTTCACTTTTACTACTGACAGTTCCCATGGCACGCCCATCTATTTCCCGCCATTTGAGAAATGCCTCGTGTTCACTACCAAACAGGATACCATCAGCTTATAGGAATCTTTGCTCACTGCGCTTAGATCCAGAAGAAAGATGCCGTCAATTTAGCGTGAATCTTTCCTTGATCACCGAAGGTAAAAACGTCCTTACGGCACCTCTAACCGGCACTCCGGGAAGAACTTTGTAGTCCTCTACGTACATCCGCACTGTCCGGAGGTCAAACAAAGAGTCCTCAAATTCAGAGTTGTTTTTCAAACCTCAAATTTCAAATTTTGGGTCGCTAAATAGATGGGGCTAAAAACAGCATCATGTTCACTGCCTGAAACAATATGATTCTGAGCATACACACCTCATTTATATAAGCCCCCTAAAATTAATATTATTGTTTAATGGTGTTGACATTTAAATCACGTGTTCAGGTACACGATTTACAACTCTATAATAAATAATTTATAAATTAAATAGTGTAAAAGTTCGAAAACGGTACAAAACGATTGTGCGAGGTTTCACGAATGGAGCACACGCCTTAAGTGGCTAAAACAATAAATATGTATTTATAAACAACAATGTTTATTTTGGGGTTTTGTTTCTTAATTAATAAATTTTTAACATAAAGGTGTCCTCAAAACTTATAATCATACAGGGCACTGGCGTAAATAATATTTTCATATTCCACATTTAATTCATTCTGAAAGCAATGCCGCCAAGTACACAAAAAAGATAAAGTAAACGAACCCTGATTACATATTTTTAGATAAATAATACAAAATACATGGCTAAAACACGTATCACCTACTTACAAAACATTTTCTTATTTCGCCTCTGCCTACTATAAAAGCGGTGGCACGTGGCGTGGTACTAGAAACTCATCGGGTTGAATATTTTTTGCTGCAATAAACCATTGTTCACAAAAGGGTTTCTTTTTTTTAGTTCTGTTATTATTACAGAGTATGGTTAGTTCTAGTAAACAACGCCTTTTTTTAATTCCTTAATTAAACCCAAGACTAATACACACTTTATAAATCCACCTAAGAATTCTGTTCCCACCTTTAGGGTACCAAACAAGAAGAAATAATTATGCATTTTTGTCGAGGTGTCCAAAACAGAAAAAAATTAAACTTAATTTTTAGATCCAAAACATAGGAAGAAATATTTTAAAGAAGTTAAATGTCAACAAAAAAAACCATTAAATATATATAAAATTTTTGATTAACACGTCTTTAAAACTTTTAATAAGGCAACTCCCTAATTTCATATAATTTTTTTAAGTAACTACAAACTTAGAAGGTTTTAAACAAAATATTTACAGCTCCTAACAGTCAACTTGAATAACTCGCCTTCTCGACTAGTCATCACCAATTAATCACACAACACACACTAATTAGGTAATGAATACACTTAATTATGTCTATTAAAAAACTATTTTCTTAAAAAGAAACTAAAAAGCTAGAAAACGACGTAGAAAACAATTGTACAAAGCGGTCACACAAAAGCAATTTTTCTTCATCTGTCAAAAAACATCTTGTATTTCGGCTAAGCGGGAAATTTGAATTTGTCACCTACGGTCGAAATTAACCAAGCTAATTTTACCATCATTTTATTTTTATTTTCTCAAAAATACTTAATATACATTTTGTTTGACTAATTTTTAAATGCATGATTTGTAACAATAAAATGTTATGAAAAGGCCATTTCCTTTAAATTATGTTAAAAAACATAAAATAATGTTGTTTAGCTGCCATTATAAATAAAACAGATCAAAAAAATTGCTCTGTTATTTAAATACCAATGTTAATAATATGGTTTAAAAAGTATGAATATGCGTTGAAGGTTTGCCTTCAAAAATCGAATATTTATTTGCCTGCAACAAAAAGGCATGCTTTATTTAATCAGTATTGGTATGATGCCATTTTTGTATGCTTGCATGCATGTAAAATATATTGGTAATTGAGTGTTTATTTAGGGTTGACTTTTTAATGCGTATTAGATGTTGGCATAATATTGCCACCAAATGCCAATGCTTTACCATCTATGCCAATATGAAAAATGTATATTGCCGGCAAATAGTGTTTGCTGGGAACGGTCAGATCAGGTAAAATTTTATTAGATGCCCAAACGAGAAGTTCCCTAACGGGAATAAACCATTTTTATAGGTATATAAAAAACAGTAATCCAATAACAAAACAAGCACTATTAGTCACCATTAGTTCCACGCATTGCCTATAAACAACTTCAGTTAGCTGATTCTGTATGCATTTATTTTTGTATCCCACAAATATTGATTTAACTTTTCGTTTACTTTCTTTTCCTTATACCGAAATTGCACTACTCATTTGGAATTTTTATTACCCACATAAAAGTTTTAAGACGCCTTTGGCGGGCTTCTGGCGCTTTTAAAGAATGAAGGGGTAAGATAAATGGTCTCAATAAATTTGTGGAAGTATGTTTTACGTCGAGACGAGAATTTTCAGGTAAAAACTTGGAAAATAATAAATAAGATTCAGAGAGAGAAAAAAATGGATGCCCACAAACGACGAATTTGGAAAAAACACGAATTTTAGGTAGTTTTCCTTGGAAAAATCAATAATCTACATTACAGTCTAAAGCCTAGTTCATAGGCTTGCGAAATGCGATTTGCGAATTGCGAATCGTGTTCTGATTGGTCAATTTGTAACGAAAAATTCGAAAGTCGTTACAAATTGACCAATCAGAACAAGTTCTATTATCTTAAATATTATTATAATTCTATTTTGAGGTATATAATTATGATTCATTGTTTGACCTTTTATTACTGTAATACAAACTCTTTGTAATGAAAAATTATTTTCTAATTTTTAGTTCGGTTGCATATAAAAGCGTGTTTTTTTAGTTTTTTTAAACTATTATTTGTTTTTCATTTTTAGTTCTATATATCAATTAGTTTTCTGCGGACATGTGATATTGAAATGTTTCACGAACTATTTCGTAATCTAATCATTTCATTTAAAGCTTCACTGTTGCATGGGGTTTCAGAACGCAACTACTCCGAACAAGTTTCGGTCAGCCTTATGCTGAGAGTACGTCCGAAACTGCACGCATGCGCAGATCGCGCACTAGCTCTTTCTCTGTTACTCTCCCACAGAAAATCTATAAAGGAATTTATTTATCCTGGCGATCCTAATCAGGATAACGGGATACTGTTTGCAGATTATTGCATTGTCATGGGTCCTTGATACGTGTGCAAAGTTTCAAAGAAATCGAATCGCTGGAAGTTGGTGAAAATTAGGCTTAAAGATTCCGTTACATACATACATACATACATACATACATACAACCCAAGCTAATAAAAGCGTGTTAAAAAAGTATATAGATAGGTGCCCGCAAACTTTTCATTTTTAAGATACAGGGGATTAAATTCTTTACAAATTTTTAAAAATTTTCGTTAAAAATTTCGAAAATACTTATTTAAGTAAATTTATTAGACTAGATATAAATGTTGTTTAATTAAGTATTAGTTGTTGTCGTTACGTAATTGCTAAAAAGAAATCAGAAAAAAAACTTTTTTTTGAAGAATAATCTTTCATTTATATGATCTAGAAATATGCAATTGGGTGGATTTTATTTTATTTTTGCTCTTAAATACACAAGACGTAAAAAAGGAAACATAAGAGCTTCATTTTTCACAGTCAGTATCAGTAGCGTACCTGTTTTTCTTAGAAATATTGGATCAGATGCCGATCAAGACGCCACTGGTTAAATTAAACTTAATTGATATATTGCTAAATTAGCTCAGTAATATCGTAAACAACACTGGATATTTACAAAAAAAAACTTTTTATTTAACTTTCTAATACCCTGTATTTTAGGAATAAAGAATTTGCGAATACATATTTATAAATAAACTTTTTTTTATTATTTGAATGCGATAATTACCAATGCAGTTTGTGACCACAGTTCACAAGCACACCCTGTATATCATTAAAAATTTAATAAAGTTAAATGTGTTTAATGCTTATCATTGAAAACTTTTAGATGCACAAGATTTATTTATTTTATTTTATTTAATTATTTCGTTACCAAGCCAATGTATCAAAAAAATCGCAAAAAAATAGAATTTTCTTGTCTTTACCTCAAAAAAACTCGAGTAAAGTTATAAATAAAAAATATAATAATTACCAATAATTGATTACTGCTAAAATATTGTCTCCTTGCTAAAAATCCAATGACACAACAAGCTTTCACTAAAAATTTGCGAAAAATTAATTCCCAATTGTATTACCCAATTACTTTCATGGAAATTATTATTATTATTATAAATGTCACCCGTTACACTTAAATTTTAAATTTAGATTGTCTTGTATTCGAATTTGTTATATGCAGTCAATGTTCCTTTCAAATGTTATTCTTGTATTGTTAACCACGTAAAATGTATACGTTCACGGTATATTCGAGGAATAATTGTGTCCTACACACGATAGATTGAAGTTGCGGACTGCCGCTGCCGAAGAACTAAATGTGAACCTGCGGAGAGAATGAATACAAGAAAACGGGCGATGTACCTGGGTGGTCGGTAAAGTTGTTTTTAAATTGTTAATTAAGTTTAAAAGGGTTTTTTGCTACCTAAAATTTAATCGCAGATATCACCATATGTTTACAAGGAATTAATAGAACATTAAAAAAAAGCAAAATCTATAAGAAAGTTAGTTTTTTCCGGTTTTAAAAACACTTTTTACGAGAGCTTCTTTAAAGCAGCAAAAGACAGTGCCGCAGCGTGAACTAATATAAAATAAGCCACTGGGAGATCAGAAAATGCCTCGTAAGGCTTAGTGGCAGAATTGTTAGTGAAGCGAAGAATACATTTTGCGCCCTTTACATTTTTAAGTAGAAAAAGATAACTATCCCACATTAAAAGTAAAGAGCAAAAAAAAGGTCCTTGCCTTTCAAATCGCACCCTTTTCTTTTTTTTATCACTTGGCACCTGTCTCTATGTATAATACACAAAACTATCCCAAAGGAAAACCAAAGAGCAAAAATAAAAAGGTCCTCACCTCTTAAATCACGCCTGTTTCCCGTCACGCACAATTTACGATCACAATGCTCTCATTTTTTGTAACCCAAATTTTGCGCCCCACCCCCAACTAAGCGCTGAAGTGGTCGCTTTACGATTGTTCAAAAAACATGATTTCTCTCCAAGGCTAAACCAAGGTTGGTTTATATTTATAAGTTTGCGACACATCATCAACTTTTAGGCGGTTCGAGGTCGGGGACGCAAGGAAGGGCACTCCACGAAGAAAAGTTGGCAAGACTGGGTAAAATCAAAGCTGATGATCAATCCAGTGGCGTCCAGAATTTGCGCATTTCATTTTGCATTGTTTTGGAAGTGATATTTGTTGAAAGATGTAATTCCAAATGTTTTTATTTAAGGTAAAAGAATTTACAACCTAATAATAATTAAAAACTGTTGTGTAAACGGTTGTTCTACTAATACAATAAACTGTATATCTCCGGCACTGAGCAACATGGCCGAAAAATGGATTATGTGACGTCATAACACGTCAAAGCAATATAGCCGAATGTCGTGACTCTACATAGACCGACTTTGGGCTAAACTACCTTTATTTTTAATTTTTAAGCAAAATGTCATTAGGAAAATCTGTTTAGAATAATGTTTTTAATCTATAAAAACAATATTACAAAATTTTATCGTACTCCATAATTTGGCGAAAACGCCTTAATCACATTGGTTTACAGCTGAAAAATTGTGTTGTGTAGAAGAGAGCAGGTGTTTGAAAAGCTAATTATGAGAGTTTTTAGGTCAGATTATTATAAAAATTTAAAATAATTAATTTTTGATAACTCCCAAAATCAGTTTTATGAATCTTTTTGATATCCCTGTAATATTAAAAAGTCATTTAAAATGCTAGTCTTGATAAAATTTCAAATGATATTTTGCTTAAAAATAAACGTAGTTTACTCTTGGAGAACATTTTCTCTTCATGAATCTTAATGTAGTATACATTTAGTCAATTTTGTTTGACTTTTAACCTCAAATTCGGCTATATTTCCCCCTCTTTGTTTTTCAATCTGTTAGACAATGTTTAGACATCTCCCGAGGCCGCTAACAACCGCTGTGAGCTGCTGTAAGACTGACGTCATTGATTTGTCAAAAAAATAAAATGCTTACAGCTGCTGTAAGCAGCTAACAAAAAAATATCCCTATAATTAAAATAAAAAATAAAAATGAAGGCAAAGTATTTTCTAAACTTTTAAGACTACCCTGGTATTTCAAAGTGGATTGCTCTTCTGAACAGGTGTAACTGAAGTGGGGATTCCATGTTTATTTAATGCAGCGCCAGTGTTTGTCAACCGGGGCTCTTCAGTCTTGGTTCTAATGAATGCTTATAATATATTATGTACCCTTTTTAGTTGACTGAAAATAAAATAAATCGTGTTTAAATGGTGTTATGTCTAGTATCTCCTTTTTGCTTGTTTATGGTAGTCATAATAACACCACGGCTGACACATATTGCTTTTTTAAAGTAGTGTTTGCTATTTTTTTTTAGTATAACAAAGAAATTATACAGTGAGGTCGTAAAGTCCGTCGCCCCCCTTCTAAATACCTTTACCTACTACAAAATGGCGGTACTTTTAAAATTACTTATATACCTGATTTCAATGGCCATATTTCCGAAACTAATAAAGTAAGACCTTTTTAATGGTGATATATTATACAGGGTAGCAAAAAAGTTTATATTATACAGGGTATAATAGAAATTCTATCTACTATTTTTCAGATTTACGTTGTCATATTTCAAAAACTATTAAATGTAGATAGGTATATCAAGTGTGGTAATCAAAAAGCATGTCGTGTAATTTGTTCTTGTCATGTTAGGGAAATTTTTGTGATAATCAACTATAGCCTAATTTTCCTGCGTATACAACTCATGAAATGACGTCACTACATGAGTTCCATTATCAAGTCTTAAATCTTACTAGCACGTTTAGCGCATATATTTAAATCGTACTTACTATTTGAAATGCTAAAAACTAAAAATTAAATTTCACCAATTGTAAAATTAATTACTTTTAGGTAATTTTTAATATTAGATAGCAAAAATACAGGTACTTTCTTCTAAAATTACATTTTTGGCTAGACCTCGTAGATTACCAACACAATTCACAATTTGATATCTAATAATAGTGTTGTAGGTTTTGGGCTATGTGGAACTTTTTATAAAGAATAACTTTTTTCGTAAAATAAGTAATAAAATATTTTTCCATATGATGCCAACTTACGTAGACACACTGTATATATAAGATGTAATAAGATTCGTGGCGAGCGTAGTGCAGCGGTAACGTACCAGCTTCTCACCGCAGTTATCCGGGTTCGAATCTCGGAACCGGACATTGGCATTTAATCGCTCGTCACCTCACAGATGGCTTGGCAAACCACTGTGTAGTATTTGGCTACCCTAGATAGTAGGTATTTACAAAAAATATCGTCCGTGGTGGCACTACCGCGTTGTCTAAAAGGTGCTGTGAAATGCAAAAATTGCATGTTTCAGTGCTTAGATAACGTTGATGGAACAGCGTGGAAAAGGGGTTAAACATCTAAAAACCCGACACCCACGGTAATCTGGTACTTAGGCATAAAGCCTTCGTGGAGTGTCAAAAAGATTTAAAAAAAAATGTAAATGTACGTATATAAGTGGTTTTTAAAAGTATATACATAAGACGTATTAGAGATACGTTCATAAGATGTTCAATTTAGATCCCTGGACGTAACGAAGCAAAATGGTTCTAAAATGTACGTCTTATGTATGTACTTTAAAGTACGTACATAAGACGTAGTAGAGATACGTACATAAGACGTCCAATTTAGATCCCTGGACGTAACGACGTAAAATGGATGTAAAATGTACGTACTTTGTACGTACTGTGCTGATTGGGATATTGATTTTTGCTTAAGTAAAAAAAAAAAAAACAAGTATTAAAAAATCAAAGATTGAGGAATTATAACTGCCGTCTAACAGAATAACACCGTATGTACATATTGTACGCCTATTAACATACGGTGTTTTTCCGTTGGACGGTAGATAACTTTAATACCAATACAATTTTGAAAAAAAACAATAAGCTGTACTAATATTTTATCATGTAGAACCACAGCCTTAAGTATCGTGATAGGTTTTTGAATCACCCTCTGTACTTATGATTGTTAAACCATACCTTCGACTGGCTAAAAATCCTTTAAATAAATGAAATCACCATCAAACTGCCCCTAGCGACTAAAAATAACCAATTGTACCCAAATAACATTTGTGCCAAATATATTTGTCATAAGAAATTTTAAAATAGACCTAAAAGCACTTTAAATTTAAAACTTTGGCGCGAAAATGATACTTAAACACCTGCTGACACAGCCAACCGCAGATAAGTTCCAAAATTACATCTCTGATGAGGTCGGAGAGGATAAAATACTTTATATTGATTATGTTGCCTATTAATTTGACATTAAATCAACGATCTATTTTATTTAAATAAAATATATCATTGATTTAACAAAATACCGAAAATTCAGCGTTGTGATTGGTTAGTGCAAATTTAAAAAATACGTTTCCCGCCATCATCCGCGAGCGAAAAACCGCTCTCATGGACAGCCGGCTTAATGCTTTAATATACGTTCTTTGTTATTGGTCTCGTTGCAAGACAATTAACCAGCTCTCCCCCTTCCGGACTATGCTTTCCAGGGCTTTGTACGTGGAAAATCTGGATGTTCGAGCTTTCCGCTCCCAGAAATTCCGATTCAAATGTTTACTTTTGTTTGAAACAAAATAATAATCGATTCAATGCATAAAGTAGTGTAGCTGTCAATCCAAAAACTGCTACTGGTATCGTGCATAACCTTTACTGTCACTAGCTGACGCTTCCAGTAGAGGGCGCCACCATCCTCAGTCGTTACGAAAACACGTGCACCCCGCTAACCTAAAAACATCAGGTTTTTAAGAATCTTTACTCACAGCGCTTAGTTCCAGAAGAAAGATGCTATCAATTTAGCGTGTAGTCTTTCCTCGATCCCCAAAGGCACAGAAACGCCCATACAACTCCATCAGCTGCCTACCCGAGAAGGCTATGTAGCCTTCTACAAAACGTGACGGCACAATTTGAAGATCGCAGAGATCTGCGCCCATTTAATATATTTGATTCTTGCTGGCCTGCAAAGAAAATTTAAAGTGCTGACTTGATAGCAGATTCTAGGGATAGTCTGGGCATGTCTAGGTCTATCCTAAAAATATAAACTACCCTTAAAGGTCGTTCTGGCTCTAGCTAAGAACACAGTTAACTCAACAGTTCACCAAGCCCAAGATCATTAGACTAGTCCAATGATCTTGCACCAAGCTCAGCATTAAAAAATCTTAGAGCTTATACCTGCTAGACCACCCTTGTTGCTTCACGAACTGCGAAAAATAAGATCGTCGGCTGCATAGCGGGCAGCCCTCAATTAATACGTTTTTAGTCACCACAGGATGGTACAGGTATTCTAGGGCCTTCAGTCAAAAGTATAAACTGCCATCTGAAGATCACCTTGTATTAAAGTGGCAACTCTCTCGACTAAAGCGCTATAAAAAAAATGAAGAGCACCCAGCACAATCACCATAACCTTACAATTCCACACTTAACCTCACTTAAGTCACTTCAAATAAAAAACATTAGAAACCCAAAAAGCTCATAAATAAAATAGTTTATAGAAAGTTACCTGTCATTCATGATTTTCTAATGTGATAATTAAGTAAAAACAACTAATAACTAAAACAATTATTGCAAAACAGTACAAATAGTACCTTAATTACAAACATGAAAAGTTCTTTAAAATCTATGGAAAGTACTAATAAAGGCGTTCAAGTTATCAACGGAGACCTTACAAAGCATCCAACTTGTCCACACGGCCCTACACTACTATTTTCAAGGGAATCGGAACAATCAGGCAGACAATTCTTTGCTTGTTCGGCTTGTAGAGATAGAAAACTATGCAATTTTTTTATATGGGCAGATGAGGCACATAAAGTGTCAAAATGTAAGCTAGACGCTTGGGAAAGTGAAAGAATTAAGTTTTTAAGGGAACTTAATCATAGAAATTTGTTTTTATTGTTAAATAAGGTATGTAAACAAAGCATTTCTTTCCTCCTAAGCTTCAAAATAAACAACTCAATAGACGTCCTCTTGAAGATATTTTTAAACCTTTAGAGTGTTATATCTTAGTTATACATAAATTTTAGGTAAAAGCAGCATCAATCAAAAATCGTTTCTACTGTAAACAGTGTGCAATATTTACAATAGAGAGTGAGGACAAACATGCTGAACACCCTGTAGTTTCTAATATAACAGATTACTACCTGGAACACCCTTCAGAGATTCTGCCACCATTGGATAATTCTAAAAAGAAGCTCAGTATTTATTTTCCAAAAGCTCAGTTAAAATTTTGGTGGATATTTTTCAAGAATTAAAATATAAGTAAGAAGAGTTTTTGCCAATATGTATGCGTCCCTGTATATTTCATGTGAAGAACCCAATAACTTTTTACTTTGTTTCCTTTTTTTATATCAAGTTTTTAATTATTTTCATTTTGCATCTTACTTTTTTCAGAAATGTTATCTGTATAGGGACTCCAAGAATTCATGAATATATCCAATACGAATGTAAAAATATGAATAGTATCTTGTTGGATATAGACCAAAGATTTCATTCCTTTTTTGGGCCACTCAGTTTTTGCTGGTATAACTCTTTTAATCACCACTTCTTTTCAAGGAAGCCCAAGAAGTTTTTAGGGATTTTTGAATTCCACAGAGTAAGTGGAAATTAATTTTTGTTAAAATTTAGCTTCTTTTAGGATTAATATTTAGTACATCTTATTTATTGTTTTTAATAATTTAAGGGGTAAAAATACCGTCCTTGTTACTGACCCACCATTTGGAGGAAGAATTGAGCCACTAGCCCACACTTTTAACACTATAAACAACGAATTTAAAAAAATAGGCAATAATAAAAATGATCTACCCATATTTTGGATATTTCCATATTTTATGGAACCTCAAATCTTGAATTCCCTTCCAAATTTCCACATGTTAGACTACAAGGTTGAGTATGACAATCATCCCTTATTTCAAAATGGTCCTAAGGGAAGAAAACAAGGGTCTCCTGTGAGGATTTTCACTAATGTTAATCCTAGGTAAGGATATCTTTAATGTTGTTACCACAGCTCTAATAAAATATCTAGAATAATTACTTTCTATCTAAGCCTATAAAACAGCAAATCATGCATCAAATAATATTTAGTAACCTAATTTTTTAACTAGTAACAAATTAACTATTGGCAGCATTGTCACAATGCAATTTCCCAATAAGGCCAGCTCATTTCAAGATCGTTTAACTAGGTAAGGTTGCCTCATTACGTCACATATGTACCGCACTGCTGGTTCCTTATTGGCGCCAACATAGTAAACAAGGATGTCTGGACGGATAATGCTATGAGGGCGAAAGAGCGCGATATAAAAATTAGCTAGAATAATCATTGTTAAATAATTTATTAATGGGATATAAAGAAGTTACGGTAACAACTGGAATTAACAGTATTTAAAAGTATTTCTTTAATATTGACAAAAAACACAAACTACACTGTTAAAAACTTCATTAAATAATGAGCAAAATACATATGTGACGTATGGTCCGCCATGTTGCAAGGCTTACGAAGCAACCTTACCTAGTCAAACGATCTTAAGCTCATTTAACTTGTCTGTGCCAAAGTCGGTCTATATTGGGTCGTGACTTTCGGTCATATTGCTTTGACGTGTTATGACGTCACATCTCCCATTTTTCGGCCATGTTGTTCAGTGCCGGAGATATACTGTTTATTGTATTAGTAGAACAACCGTTTGCACAACAGTTTTTAATTATTATTAGGTTGTAAATTCTTTTACTTTAAATAAAAAACATTTGGAATTACATCTTTCAACAAATATCACTTCCAAAACAATGCAAAATGAAATGCGTAAATTCTAGACGCCACTGGATTGATCATCAGCTTTGATTTTACCCAGTCTTGCCAACTTTTCTCCGTGGAGTGCCCTTCCTTGAGTCCCCGACCTCGAACCGCCTAAAAGTTGAGGATGTGTCTCAACCTTATAAATATAAACTATCCTTGGTCTGTGCTTAGTTGCTTTAATAATGACAATGTTTCCAACATTGCAAAATAATAGTCACTAAATATTATTGCATATGACATTTTTAAAAATCAGTTGATATTTTAGTTACAAAAATTTACAGAATATTGAATCTATCTGTTTTAATATTTCTTCTCTTGTTAAAATATTTTTTTAGTTTAATAAAATTACCAGAAGATTCATACAAATTTTGCAAAATTTGTGATAGATGGGTGGCCAAAGAAAACAAACACTGTATGATATGTGAAGGTTGTACATCAAAGAATGGTGAAACTTATGTTCATTGTAATATTTGCCAGAGATGTGTAAAACCAAATTGGAAGCATTGCAAGAGTTGTGATAGATGCGCCCAAGTGTTGCATAAGTGTGAAAAAATTGTTTTTACAGGGGTAAGAAAATAAATTTACAGGGAAGTTCATAAAAATATTGTTTTTTTTTAATTTGTGATAATTTCATAAACCTAATCCATAAGATTTATCTTGTAATTATGAATTAATTTGTGAAATATTTTCAGTTTAATTTTAATTTTAGGCTTGTTTTAATTGTAAAAAGCCGGGCCATAAAAAGAGTGAATGTCCCGGATTGCCAAACAAAAAAGAGCTAAAAAGGAAGAGGGAAAGTCACAATGTTAAAAAGGTCAAGAAGAAAAAGATTAAACAATTACATTAGGGTAACTTCTTTTGTATATTTATAATAAATTATTTGACAAAAAAAGGTTGTTTCAATTGTAGTTAAGAGCAGTTTTTCTTCTTTCCAGAAGAACTTTCAGCAATTTTTTCCAGAATGAAAAAGTGGTAACCCAGACATTCAATATAGTATATTTTCTAACTAGTGCTGAAAGCGCCACTTTTCTGCACGCGACCACAGTTGATCAAACAACGCGTAGAAATCGGCACGTGTTGGGAACGCTATTTTTTAAGGGACACTCTCAGACTTAAAATACGTGCGGAAAAGTAAACTTTCTCGCACGCGAGTAGGAAAATACGTTTTTTCCAATATATTTTAATGCTCTGAAGACGACTCTGAGGTCAGTTTTGCCTCAGCACAAAAACTGTAGCCAAATTCTTGACCACTGATCACTGATTCATGTTTTGAAGGGAAAAATAACTCACCCCATATAACATTTTTTGCCGGCAAGGCATTGGAAAAAAGGTATCAAAAAGACATCAAAATGGGCAATTGGCCGTTATTAGGCCACGTGTTGCAGAAAATGTGATGGCATCCATCATAAAAAAGGTTTTGGCAAAAATATGCCTTTTAGATGATGGCAATACATTATTTTTTCCTAATGACAATAAAATGCATTTTTATTGTCCAGGGAACTATAATGTGCATAAATAATGCACATGCATAATGTGTGTTTATGTACAGAGTGTCCCATATAAAATTAAATACTATAATTTAGGAAAAACCACAAGAGATACAAGAAAAAGTAAAATGCAGAAGTTGTTCAGTGAAATGTATTGTTTTAGTATTTTTATTGTATTTCTTATGGTTTTTCCAAAATTATAGTATTTAATTTTATATGGGACATCCTGCTCATAAACACACATTATTCATGTGCATTATTTATGCGCGTTTTAGTTCCTTGAATTTTATTTAATAAAATAAAATTAAAGTAAATAATACACTTTCTTTACATGCATTTTATTCATCCAAATAAAATACTCAAAGGCAGCTTTGTTACATTTTAAATACAGTAATCAACTTTAAAAAAACTATACATATATTATCAAAATGTACGTTATAGTGTCATTAGCTGTCATTAATTATTTTAAAAAATAGCATGGCTAATCATGTTATTTTTTAAAATAGCTTTTCTTATGTACCTAGTATAATAATAGTTTGATGTTATATTTATTTGGTAAAACATACAAACAATATCCCTTAACAGTTCCTTATCCTTATCTAAAAAATTATACATACATACTTTTACAGCTAATAACTAAGAAAATGCTGCGATTTTTTCTGTAACAGCAAAAAAACATATTAAACTGAAAAAAAAGCATTATTACATTAATAACATCATGTTAAATTCAATATACAAGATAATTCAAAAGTTATCCTTAAAAAAATTAAAGAATGCAAAAGATTGTGAATTATTTATTTATTTATTTAAAGCAATTTGCCATAGACTACAGATTGAAACCCTAATAACACAAAAATAAAATATTAGTCTAGTATCTGAATAGGAAGTGACCTGCACTCATCTGTTTACCGGATAAAAACAATTTTATATTAAATATAGTATTTAAACAATGGTATTGCACAGGGTTGCCTAAAAATTATGGTCAAGGATATATTTAAATTAAAAAAATAATTTAAAATATTTGACACACCCTGTATAATGGCAAACCCTATTTTCTTAAATACATTCTAAGGAAACACCTTGTTCTAAGGCTAGTTTAGAATATGTATAATAGAATTCTTTGTTTGACCTGAATTTAAAATATTTGACACACCCTGTATAATGGCAAACCCTATTTTCTTAAATACATTCTAAGGAAACACCTTGTTCTAAGGCTAGTTTAGAATATGTATAATAGAATTCTTTGTTTGACCTCCGGACAGTGCGGACGTGCGTAAACGACTACAAAGTTCTTCCCGGAGTGGCGGTTAGAGGTGCAGTACGGACGTTTTTACCTTCGGGGATCAAGGAAAGATTCACGCTAAATTGACGGCATCTTTCTTCTGGATCTAAGCGCTGTGAGCGAAGATTCCTATAAGCTGATGGTATCCTGTTTGGTGGTGAACACGAGGTATTTCTCAAATAGCGGGAAATGGACGGACGTGCCATGAGAACTGTCAGTAGTGAAAGTGAAGGTTATACGTAACACCAGTAGCAGGTCTTGGTTTGACAGCTGACAATTTATGCATTGCATTGATTGTAGAATTATTTTTGTTTTCTTTTGGAATTTCTGGGAGCTACGAGCTCGATTATCCAGATTTTCCGCCGACGAAGCCCTGGAAAGCATAGTCTGGAAGGGGGAGAGCTGGTGAAAAGGACCTGAAGGGACCAGAACCAAGAACAAAAAAATATAATAGAATAGAATAACATAGAATGTACGAAAACGTTGTCATAATTTTACAGAATTTTAAATTTAAACCATTTTCCATGGCTTTATTTATAAACTGGAAGATCAAAAAAATTAGTGATATATTAGTACTCCCATGTAAAGTAAAAAGAAAGCAAAAATTGCCATTATACAAGGTGTGTCAAAAATTTTAAGGTCATTTTTTAAAATTTAAATTATAGCTTTAACCGTAATTCTTTAGGCAATCCTGTGGCAATACCTTCGTGTAAATAATATAATTAATATAAAATAGTTCTATCTGGTAAACAGATGGGTGAAGGTCGTTTTCTATTCGGATCATAGACAATAGGATTTTTTTCTTATGGTTCAAATCTAGAAAGCTTGATCTATATTTGGTAATTTTTACAGCTTGATCATCTTTAAATTAAAATTTAAATAAAAATGTGTGTATAGACAAGAGTATTTATTACTAGTTTCAACCAAACAAATTGCGTTTTTAGTCTTTATTATTTATAAAGAAAAGGCTTTTCTAAATCTTCAATATTTGTGCTTTTGTTAATGCACAATTTTGTTTAATTTTTAAGGATAAATTAACCATGTGTTATACAACTAATATAAACAAATTTACCAATAAATAGCCCATTAAAAATATTTCTTGGGTACTGACCAAGATTACTTTTATTTTACAGTGAGTAATGTTTTAAAATTAATTTAAACTTGAAATTAGTTAATAATGTAATTTTGGAGTGTTTTTTTCTTTCTTTTATTTCATAAGACCTACAAATTCGTAAGGGTTGATAATTTTTGAGCACAACCATATCTATTGCCTGGCTCCAAAGCCGAAGTGGTCCCAACTTGGCGAGTACCCAAAGAAAACTTTATAAAAACATACCTAAAATAATTATGGCATTAAAACTGAATGTGAAATTGCAGACGAGCATAGGCACTGTCAACTTTTTACTTATCTAGGAATACTCATTAATATTTACAAATAATTAAAATCTCACTGCGCTTAGCTAAAAACACTATGAGAATTTTCATAAAAATTTTAATTACTACAAGGATTATTAAACTACTATTTAGTGCGCATTCACCCACTTAGTTTACACATAATAATTCAGGTCTATATCTTAAAATGAACGTATCCTTAACTCCAAACACTTCACTTTTAAAACTAGGGCTGGCAAAAACCGGAAAAAAACAAAACCGGTTTCGGTTAAAACCGGTTAACCGAATATGAAAAAACCGGTTTTTAAAACCGAAAACGGTTTTCACAACCGATACACCGAAATCGGTTTTTAAAACCGAAAACCGAAGGCGCATTTACATATTTGCCGCCCGTAGGCTATTTTATTTTTGCCGCCCCTTTCTTTTTCTTTTATTCTTGAAATAATTTTGAAGTCCTCACTTTCATTTTTTTCAATTCTACGCCATAGAATAGCCTTTTGGTAAATACGCCACTGTATAAACCGCAATCAACCAAAAACCTATTAATTGATATTCGAAGAACCGCTTTTCGATTTTGGTCCGATTATCCAAAAAAACCGGTATTCGAAAACCGATTATCCGAAAAACCGGTATTTCAAAACCGCTTTTTTAATACCGAATACGGGTTTTCGGTTTTGGCCAAAACCGCGGTTAACCGAAAACCGGTGAACCGAAAATCCGGTTTCGGTTGCCAGCCCTATTTAAAACCAAACAATAAAATATATATTTAAAAATTACAAATAAAAAATGGCCCATTCTTAATTTGTCTCTAATTTTAAATTATTTTATTGTTAGTTTTAGATTTTTTTTAAGAAAAATAAACGGCATCTTAAATATCATCTTAAATGGTGTAAAATGGCCATCTTTAAAAAATAACTAAAACAAACTGGCTACAAAAACGATTTGTTTTAACATTATTTTCAGT
Organism: Listronotus bonariensis; assembly: GCA_014170235.1. Lineage (NCBI taxonomy): Eukaryota > Metazoa > Arthropoda > Insecta > Coleoptera > Curculionidae > Listronotus > Listronotus bonariensis. The sequence continues at coordinate 32,755 of JACEGR010005779.1, forward strand.
CTATTAGCATTTAATCATTTGCGACGTGAGTCAAGCCTAAATAAAGCTAAATATCTATTTGGTACTGTACGCCACTGCTTGGTTGACTGGGTTTATGGCTTTGCTGCAAGGCAATCGCCACACTGTACGCCACTGATCTTTATGGATTGCCAATGTTATTACCTGCTCGAAACAATAGTTACTCTTCATGGGCGAAAAAATGTGTTTGTGCGCTTGGGTGCCAGTCATCCCGGGATGTGGACGCGCGAGCGCTAAACAGACTATCCGCATTATCGAAAAAATTTATCAACGCCTTGTCTGGGTGTCCCGTTCCAAGCATGTTGGCAGTACGGTAGCTAAAGACCGTGTACGGAGAGCACGGTTTGCCGATATTGTATTCTACCATGGCTTTTAAATACGCATGTTCGTCGAAACTGCGATTTGTTTACTGCGCAAGGTCGTAAAAATCCGATAAATGCTTCTAGCCATTGCGAATCTAAATGTTGGTTTTATCTATGGCATACGCACCCTTAAAAAAGTGTTCATTTGATCTACTGAATCCTACAAATACTGCACAATTTAGTTATATTAACACTGACGCTCATTTAGCACTTCAAATCAATTGAAGAATAAAAACAAAACTGGCTGTCGTTGCTAAATATGGATAGAAATAATCATTTTAGAAAATTTTATCACTGTAAAATTATTCCATTTAAAACAAAATAAAATGGTCTCTAGAAGCCAAACCCAAAGTTCTAAAGTACCTTACTTCATACCCTTAATCAAAATAATCGAACTCTTGTGTTTTAAATAATTATGACATCTGATAAAACAGATTTTTAACTGTATTAAGGTTTGAGACTCAATAACTTATATAATTACCCCATAACTACTACAAATATAACCAAATTTAATCAAAACAGTATCTACAGACAGGGCGTTTCAAAATAAGATTGGTGATCCATAAGGGTGTGAATCCCTAGGTGATTTATATCTATTATATGTCCTAAATGTCTTAACGGAAGAAAAACAGAGTGGCAAACTTTTAAAAAATTAAATTTTAAAACAATGTATTACATTCTTATCTAGGTGTTTTCCTCAATTCAAAGTGCCTAGAGTATAGGACATAAGTTTATTCAAAGATTTCTTTTTAAAATCACCTAAGGATTTAAACTCTTAGAGATAAGGTTGTTATTCAGAAACACCCTGTATATTACCACTACAACTGCTACAAATATAACAAAATTTAATTAACACCCTTTACAACGTTTTTTTTTACCAAAACGGACACCATCCAATATAACACTGGCAAAGATTTTCGTTACTTGTAGCCTGCTGTATGAGCAAGTCGACCTGTTTCTGAATCGTCAACATCTCCTCAGAATGAAAATCTTTTCCGGTCAACTTATCTCTGACCCTGTTTATAATCGTGACGGCCTTCTTGCTTACCGTCTCCGGCTGTGAGCTGTCATTTGTCACTTCCGCAAGGAGAGATCTTCGGTTTATTATGCTCAGAGACTCGCCAAGGTCGTTTTCTTGGGAAGTACCTGTAGAGAAACTTCCTACTTCGCCTGTGTTGGATCTGTTTCTGTAGTTGGTCTCGATGAGACGCCAGTTGAGCAGTGGGTCGTAAACGAAGGCTTCGAGTACTGCCATCAAACTGTCTTTGTTTCTGTGTAGTACCGACATGACGCTTTCGCATGTGCGCCGGTACGTTCCCTCGATACCTGTGACTTCCATGGCGTTGATAAGCATGCGCGTCAGACGGAATGGGATTTTCTCGGGGAATTTTTCTCTGTCCATCGCAACCTAAATTACATCAAAAATTAGGGATTTAGGTTAAGCGCCTCTTTAATGTAAGTTATTTAGGAAATAATCTAGCCGATTACCACTTGACCTACAAATTTAAAATGATTAAACTATCCACACATTGTTTGCATGATTGTGCTTGGCAAATAGTTTAATGAACAATAATTTTAAAATAAAAACTCTTCAGCGCTGTGAGGTCTTGTGTTTTTATTAAATTATTGTGCATTTGACTATTTTCCAAGCAAAATTATGCAAAAAATGTGTTGGACAATATGATTATTTACCGTCCATTGCACCATATTACCATATGGTAATATGGTGCAATGGTAATATGCGTAACGTCTTATGGCGTTTAATGTAATATATACTGATATTATAAAGAGGTAAAGTTTGTAACTGTTGTTTGTTTGTAGGGGCTAATCTTCGGAAATACTGTACCGATCACTGAAAATTCTTTCACAATCAGAAAACTACACTATTCGGGAGTGCTATAGACTATATTTTACTATGATTGAACAAAAAGTTCAGAGAATAATATAATTAACGCCCACGGAAGTCGGCACGGGTCGGCTCGTAATTTATAAACGCCGTCGCCGCATTTGGCTTGTTTGACATTTAACTTTTGTCGTTAACCGTTTGTTGACCTTTGTGATCGACCAATAGGATTACTTCTTTCAATACAACGATACGTCAAGTATTTAAATCAAGCTTAAATCATATTGAAATCTTAACAAACTTAAAAAAAAATTCTTACCTCGAAACAATCGCCAAAATCTATATGAAGAATCTTTCCGCTCAGCCTGTCAAGCATAAGATTAGACGGATGCCGATCTCCGAGCCCCAAAATGTATCCCACCATCGACATCACCGCCAGCGATCTGGTGTAATTCGTCCTCCTTTCAAACCACACTTCCGAAGACGGACTCTTGAGCCACAACAACCTCGCAAGATCATCCCCATGGGTATGCTCCAGAGCATGTTCAAATACTTCAACCTTTTGCATCACAGTCAGATGATCATAGTCCGGCGCCATACGCAGCATAATTCTATGCTCAATATTCAGCAGAATCTTCTTTTTGTCTCTGTAGTCTCTTATAAGCGTGTGCAACGTATCACAGTGAGGTACCCAACCTATGAGACCGCTCTTTGTACTTAGTGGGATGACAACGTATCTCTGGATGGTGAGGTTTCTCCTGAACGTGTCGGGATCCTTTAGCAACAGAGTGTTTACTAGACCGAACAGCTGCATGACGCGCTCGTCCTGCCTAAGATCTTCGTGTCCTTTTAGCAAGAACATGTAGTCTTTGCCATTACTGCCTCTTATTACAAGTTTACGAGGACGTTGCTTCGAAGTTATCACCTGAAATCAAAATGAATTTATTTAAGGTGAATGAATGTAAAGTTTTTCACCAGTTTTATGCCTTGTTTTCAAAAGTGCTTCTTTCTAGCCGAGAAACAAACAAAAAGTCGGGTAATTTCTACAATAATTTTTGCCATTTTTGGTCTAAATACACATTTTAATCAGCTGATTGACCGTGTTGCATACTATACAACCATATAAATTTTATAATTTCAATTTTTGAGGCATTTAAATTTATTATTTTTATTAATTTTCGAAAATTTACATTAAATTTATCCCCAAATTTTAAATGTAGAGACATATGAAATAAAAAAAAGTAATGGCAGAATTTATGGTAGCTTGATCGTTTGGTTTAGTTGATGTCGCATTTGCTGTTACATTCCATAAAGTCATATTATAATAAATTGTAGTAGGCACTGAAACAACACGTTTATTCAAAGGTGAAAAGAATCTTTAAACTGTCAAAAAAAGTTACTTTGTTTAACATTTAATGTAGTTTACTAAAATGGAGAATTATATCTTTATGATAATGATCAAAGAACAGATTTTTTAACGGTCGTGGATAAAAGTATTTTTGCCTTTTTTCTTCTTTTTTGTCCCTGGGTCAGTAATAAAATTAACTTCATGATAAGAACACCTTTAAAACCTGTTTAGGGGTTCCTTTTGACGAGTCTACCATAAATATTCATACGCCATATATGGAAGCGGCGCTTTATCCCGGCCTGTCAATGTCAAATGTTTCGAGGGTCGGACTGGGCGAATGCGTCACTTTTTTTTTTTTTTTGGACAAGTTTACCACAATGTTTCACATGTAATATTTAAACATTGTGCCAACACTAGTAAGGGTTACAGTCACGAAACCCGCCTAGTCCGATACCCGAAACATGTGTTTAAGCCTTGTGGTTTCATGACTGTAACACTTATCATTTTTGGCAAAATGTTTAAAAACTACATTGTGGTAAATTTGTCCGACAAAAAAGTAACGCGTTCGCCCAGTCCGACACACGAAACATTTGATATTAATAGGCTGGATTACAGTGCCGATTCCATATATGGCGGTATGAATATTCGTGGTTGACTCATCAAAAGAAACCCCTAAAAGTATAAAGGTTTTAAAAGTGTTCTTATCATGAAGTCCTTTTCATTACTGGCCCACGGACTAATTGAAGAGATGAAAACCACATTAAAAAGTTTACTTACTTCAAGAGATCGATGGAAATAAGATATTCTAACGACAGGCTGGCCTGGTAAATAGCTTCCTGGAACAGCTAATTCCAAATCTTGACACTTCAACAAGTTTGGCGATACATAATGCAATTCTAGAGACGTTAATTGCGGAAGTTGTCGTGAAATTCTTCGGAAAACATGGTAATACAGGTCCCAGGCTTGGTTAAGGTCCCTTATGTTACCTAGAATCAAAAATGTAATCTAAATATTGTCAAATTCTTACACATTCATGCTGTGTTGATCTAGTAATGTTACGGCGAAAGTTTTATCTATCTAATTAAAAAGTATTCTTCATATTGTGAGCTCTTATCTAAAACGACTAACCTGATAGCTTGTATCTCTGACACCACTCGTGCGCCTCCGCCAAATCACGGCCGTAAGCTTGTGTAAAACTAGTTTCTTTGAGTGTTTGAGATCCTCTTTGCATCATTTGATGAAGTGGTTCTAAGATACGGAGCATTCCTTCAACGTTTCTTTCACCAAAGTATAATCTACAAATAGTATAGACAAAATTCAACCTTTGGCAAATCTTTTAACTTACGGACATAATTTGTTATAAAGTATTTTAGAGATTGTAGACGCCGAGATAGAGATTATTATACGTTTTACTTGTGGCCGACATAAACCTAAACCATATACACTATATCTTTACCAGCAAAAGTGCACTTTACTTTGTATTATAACAGATTTTCACTTGATGTGCATTTGAACTACTTTGATAGAAACATTAGTTTCATAACAAGCACCTTTACTTTGATTACCATTATATCAGTCACAGTCTTTTCTTACCTAGAAGCTTCTTCTAGTCCCTCGTGCCAAATTTCATGCCACAAGATGGCGACTCGAATCAGTTCCTCAGACGCCATGAGTGCTTGCCTTACGAGAGTCGGCGAGTGCTCACTCATCGACTTCAAGATTTTGTTGGCAGCACTTCGTCTTATGGGAGAATTACTTTTCGAAGCTACTGTGAGCGGATATACAAGTGCCTGAAACCAAAAAATTGTATGTATTAGGAAAATATAAGAAGATACATTTAAAAAAAACCTTACCTGTGGGTGTATTTTTCCAATATCAACAAGTAAAAAGTGTATAAGCTTGGAAACCAACAATCTGTTTGTATCAATACGGGCTATTAATTGGGGTATGACCTGGAGCCAAGTATTTTTGTCTACAATTCTGATACCGTCTGATATTGCTTCTGAAACTTGAGTTGATTGGCCGTAGTCAAACCATAACGTCAGGAGACGTAGAGTGTCTTGAAGAGAGCTGCCTTTTGACAGGTAGATAGACCTTTAAAAACAAGTCACAGATTGAACATAAAATTAATGTATTTACTTGGGTATTCGTTATTTCCCAAATCGATTTTTTTTTAGCGATCGCCCCCTGAACTTTTGGTTTATAGCCTAAAAAAATATATTAAATGTAAAAATGCTCTTAAGTCCTGATTTAAACCATGCTGAACTCGTGTTGCTTTTTCCATTTAAATAACATGGGATTTTTGGACTTTTTCTTTATGTTTTTTTCTCAGACACAAATAGATGGAAAAATCTTCCCATTGCATATTCTGATGGGAAATTTAACGCTCTACAAAAAGTTCTCTTACGAATTTTCGATTAAGTCACTCTTTAAGAGTTATTTACCGTCAAACGTTGAGTTAAGATTGAGTTGTGGCCATCATCGGGAATTTAATAGTAAACCGGCATTCTTTAAATAAAGCACTCTGTATATTACATCACCATTAAATAGATATTTTAAAGAGCTTTAAGAAAATACCACATTTGATATGTCTATTTCTTATAGTTTAAAAAATATGGCCATTCAAATCTAGGCCTTTTGTTAAATTTCCATTATCTTCAGTTCTAAGCTATAAGCACTTAGTTTAAGGTCGAAGATAAAATAGACACTATATCTACTATTTTTTAAATTTGGATGGTCATATTTCCAAAACTATAAGAGATAGATATATTAACTATGGTATTTTCTTAAAGCTCTCTAAAATATCTATTTAATGGTGATATAACATACCGTGTTTCATTTTAAAAATGCCGGTTTACTATTAAATTCCCGAGGATGACCACAACTTAATCTTAACTCAACGTATGACTATAAATAACTCTTAAAGGAGTGACTTAATCGAAAATTTGTAAGAGAACTTTTTGTAGAGCGTTACTTTTCCATTAGAATATGCGATAAATAGATTTTTCCATCTATTTTTATCTGAGAAAAAAAATAAAAGAAAAAATACCAAAAATCCCATGTTATTTAAATGGAAAAAGCAACATGATTTCGGCACGGTTTAAATCAAGAATTAAGAGCATTTTTACATTGATATATATTTTTAGGCTATAAACTTAAAGTTCAAGGGCGATCCTAAAAAATCAATTTGTGAAATAACAGACATCCTATTATTTACAGTCAGAAAAAAATGAATGTCCAGTTTTTGCCGAAAAATAAGCAATGTAAACTTTACACTTATATTTTATTATCTTATAATTACAATGGCTTGAAAAATAGAAAATGCTTAGACACAAAATGCCTGTTTTTTCCTTGACTCTTCATATTTTATTAAACTTACTTAAAGAATCCTCTCACAGCCAATACGGTATGTTCGTTAATATCGATTTCTTGGTTAGTTCTCTCCGATCCACTAGCTTGACTATCTCCGCCCTCCCTCTCTTGTCTATTTTTATTTAGTAGTACCGTCTCGAAATTAATATAGGCCCATGCGTGCCACGCCTTGTACCAGTCCTTGTCGAACTCTGTCGCTTTTTCATAACATTTTAGTACCGAACGTATAGAGGTACTATTTATACCTTCTAGGTTCTCTTGCCATGTACCCAGCTTAAGATAACACCTAAAAATTAAGGAATAACAAAGATTTGATGGTAAGAAAGCCAAAAATAAGATTAAATAAACTTAAAAATCAACATTTTTAAAGCAACAACCTTTAAGAGCATACACTTCAACTATATCTCAATCTAAACATCTCTACCTTGCAAGAAGTCTCTGTCTTTCCTCTAAACTAGTATCAACTCCATCCATCTGGACATAAGAGTTCAAAAATGACTGTAAATGATTATAAGCCCTTTGTTTTTCATCCATTTGCCACAAATGTTTACAGTAGGCAAATGTAACTTGAGGTTGCGTAACTGGAAGGGATTTTTCCGGGCATTCTTCCGGGTCGTATCCCAGTAGCATCACCAAAGTTTTATGAGAAAGTTTCTGAAAAATAAAGAAAAAGTTTGAATATGAAGTTGGTAATACTCTCGAGCTGATAAAATATGTCAATAATATAAGGAATCCAGGAACTCCAATAAGCAACTAATGTTCCTATCAAAGTAGTTCAAATGCACCGAAGCTTAAAAGTCGTTAAAATATTATGAATTGTACTTACCAACGATCCACTTTTCCTGCACAAGGCGGCGTATTTCAGCCATGTCCTTACGTCTTCAGATGGATGCAAAACGAGCGAGTGAACTTGAATAATCTTCTGCCAGTCTTCCACCAACCTTTGCCCGGCTTGTAGTCTTTGCCACCACATCTGTTTCAAAGACTCTCTTCTCTCAGGTACTAGCTTGTACTGCATAACCTACAAAAACTCAAATATATAATATACCACCGCAGATATGCAAAAAAATATTGATTTTCTCTTACCTCCTCCAGTTCACTTAACATTTGCACCTGTACCATCGCGCCATAAGCTCGCTGATAGCTTTCTCCCGCCATAGCTGTCAGTTCCGTATCGATCATGTCTCTCGATATGTCAATAAAATCTTGGGCTAGTTTATACTGCTCCTTATGGATGGCCAGGATAGCCCGATAGAAGGATCCATCCTGAGTATCTTGTGGTATATCCATCACAAATCTAAATAAAGAAATAGTTTTTTAATCTCCTGCATTTCCAAAAGATTTCATTGAGATTTGGCAAGGACAACGGTTTACTGTATTAGTAAGGGATCCCTGGACCATTTTTCCAAGTCATTACTAACAAGCTAATTTTTCGTGAGTAGATTCATTTTGATAAGACGCCTAACTTTTTTCTTACAACAATTTCCGTTGGTGGTAGCTTACAGGGTAGAATTTACTAACAGGTATTTTCTCGGTTAATTTTCAAGATAATTATCTAAATAAACCGAAAAATATTTGTCCTACAAAATGTCAGGTTTCCTCAAAGAGTCCCTTACCACGAACATGTATGGTTAACGATGTCATGAAAAATAAGTACTAACTAGCTGATTTTTTTCTTCTGTTGATTAAATAATAGTTACATAAAATATCACTCACATCGTCCTACAAATTGCGAGGTACATCATCCTGGTTGTTTGATATTCATCAAATCAACATATTTAATCTCTGCTACACCTGTACGCTACCACCAATGAAAATTGTTGTAAGGAAAAAGTTGGTCGTCTCTTCAAAATAAAGCTACTCACGAAAAATTAGCTTGTTAATAATGACTGGTAAAAATGGTCCAGGTATCCTTAACTATACCCAATAACTTAAAAAAGTATCCATTAACAGCCTTACCTTTCCATTGATTGATAGTTGTGTAAACCAAAGGAAGAGGCCAAACCCAAGCGACAAGCCTTCTGTCTATGATCTTCTTCCAATATCGATATTTTATTTTCTACTACGTCATGAAGTTGCCTCCACTCGCCTAAAGCTTCTAAACATCTAAAATAAAAAAAATATAACACTTTAATTATAGAGTGAATACTGACGGGTTCTGATGTCTTGCCTCATTTGGCCAATGCATGCCTCTTGGTCCGTTTCGTCGTTTTCGAGTTTTTCTGCATATTGTCCCAATGCCTTATCCCAGTTGTGCAGTTTTTCATACCATCTCACCTAATAAAACAAAAAAAAAAACTATATGCAATCTGACCCTTATTGGTATCTCTTCTAAAATCCAAGTTCTAAATGTAGGATTGCCTTCGTTATAAGATTTCAGAATGTGTTTCTGGGAATATTTGACATTTGTTTAAGTTTCAAAACTTACAATACATCTTTTATTATTTTATAGTTTATTTGTTTTTTGGGAGTTTAAATTTAAACAAAACAATATTTGGCTTTTAACCATTTTAAGAAAATTCTTTTTATATACCATGAAAAACTATTCTGCCCTTTCATAATATAATAAAAGTTAAGATTACTTTAAAAGAAATAAATTAATTAAATATTTAGTATAAAATAAATATTTTAATTTCGGTTATATAAAAAAAATGACTTACTATACAGAGAAGGTTGCAAACCCTAAACAAAGTTTCATAGGCTTCCGGTCAAAATTATTTTATAATAATCCAATAAAATTAAATAAAATATTAACGAGACAGCCAGAGGAGAACTGAGCCTATGGTCCTGTCTCAAAAATGTGGTAATTTTACCTAAAAATTACTATTGTTTTGACTAAAAATGTAAAAACTTTTATTAAAACTAACTGACTGACAGTTACCTTTGTTTAGGGTTTGCAACCTTCTCCGTATAGTAAGTATATTTTTTAATATAACCTAAATTAAAATATTTGTTATATTTAATAATTCAATAAATTATTAATTTTTTAAATAATCTTAACTTTTATTATAACATGCAAGGGCAGAATAGTTCTTCATAGTATATAAAAGTTTAATTTTCTTAAAATGTTTATTAAACATATTTATTCTGGAGAAAAGCCAAACATAATTTTGTTTACATCTTTTATTAGAAGTAGTAATAGTTCTTAATATTGTCAATACAGAGAAATATAATCATTACCTGTACTTGAACTTCATTTCCCTGCCTCATAACAAACTGTAGCAAACCTTCAGCGGCTTCTTTTTGCTGCAATTTGTTATTAATTGAAATCAGTGACTCAATCACTTGATGATCTTTAGTTTTAGTTCGTAAAAATTCCTCTTCTTTGTAATGTAAGGCTTTAGCATATGCCCTAAAATGGATAATTAATCAACTGTATTAGTTTCTTTTCGGACAATACCCTGCAGTGTTTCAGGCGAAAATTTTAGCCATAGAACAATGTGCTTAGGGAAATCATCAAAAGGAGTTGTATGGATAAAACCATAGTAATTTATTCGGACAGCCATCAGGGCGATCAGTTTATGCAAGATCAGCTCCAAGCTAGTGCAGAACTGCATAGTTGTCCTGAAAGAGGTGAATGCGTCCAACAAGCTAACTATTGCTTGGGTACCAGGACACGAGGGCCACCAAGGCTATGAGAAAGCTGATAAATTACCAAAGGAGTTAGGGCAATGGTAGATTACGAACCCTACTGTGGTATGCTCTCATGCACAAGAAAGTAATCATGGATCATAAGGGAATCCCAAGACTGGTGGATAAGAACACTAGGACTGCCTCAAGCGAAAAAAATCATAAAGGCATACTCGCCGAAATTTATCAAAAGACCTTCAAATTACAATCTAGAAGGCAGTAGAAATAATAGTGCGTTAGCAAACAGTTTATTGCAGACTGAGTAAACACCTGAAAATCATGGGCCTCGGTAGAAGAAATCTTATACAGATTCTGCCAAGAACAAAGATAGAAACCGCAAAACACTTATAGTGCTATTGTGAAGCCCTTTGTCGTCTGCGGTTTGCGAGGCTGGGTGAGGAAAAACCCAAAGCGGCAAGATTTACCAAGAAGATAATTTCAAATTCATGAAGTCTGATCAAAAGGAGCGACACAATAAACATGCTACTAGCATGTACAATGCAACTCCAAACAAATCTAACCTGAATCTAGATTGCAGTTTATGAGATATGAGAATTATTCCAACAATTGTTGCCATAATTTACACAATAATTCTGTAACATCTTGTAGAGCGTGGCGGTAAAAAATTTGTTAAAAACAACATTACCTGCAATGCATAGCATGTTCTCCTAATAACTTTCCATCCAGTGGCAATGGTCCTTTATCACAATGTTCCATAAATTCGGCTAAATTAAGAATTGTCTGAGTTATTTCTGGTACATCAGGTACTGTTAGAGCTTGCTCTAAACAACCTAGAAAAAATATTTCTGAAACCTATGCACTGTTACACTTGATCAACAAAATTATATTTAAATTAAATTGAAACAGCTATTCCAAAATATAACTCTCATACTTATAAGTTCCTTTTGCATATGTTCGCTAAGTTCCGTCCAACAACTAACAAACGCCGCGTTAAACAGATCTTTAGGCAACTGAGAATAAGTCTGGGCTAAAGGGAGGCAAGATCTTAAAGCTGGTATCGGCGATTGTTTCAAAAGTTCTAAACTTAGACCTCTTAACCACTCCAGCCAGTCATCCTACAATTTCGGAAAACTTGTTAAAAGAAAAATTATACAAATATTAAACTGAGTACTCTAATATACAATATTTTACGTATGAATGTTTTTAAGGTCATATGAACGATAAATATTTAAAAACAATATACAAATTACCTTTGAAACTCTTCTAATGGGAGTCCAAGCCTGCTGTAAATTTTTCTCTGAAACTTTTAATCTCTGGGACATGATAGAGCTATCGCTGGACAATCCCACGTCACCCCTGTTCTTTCTTTGCCTAAAAAATATCATTAAACAATCAATTTAAATGACAACTAAAACACAAACATGTTGAATAAAAAGCATTTTAAAATTGGTTCAGTTTTAAATTAATTTACTTTATTTTAGACAAATATTTTTTATAGATAAATTCAGAAGTACCCTGTATTTCCAGAAAATACAGGGTGGACAACAATTCTTACCTGTTTCTAGGAATGGGTAAATCGCGCTCATCAGCCATGGTGGTTTCACTCTCCACTATTGAAACTAAAATTTCCCATCTGCAAAAGAAATATAGTAATTTTATAACTCTTATTGCTGTTAAATATGTACCAAGTGTCAACTTATAATTTTAAAATTTCTAAACTTACTTATTTTTTTATCGTAAAAAGTACATAAAAATATCAGTTTGTCAGGTTAATTTTTTAGTTTTTAAATTAGTAATTGGATCTTTATTATCTCATAAGGTTATACAATTGGAGTAGGCCAACAAAATCGACTTTTTTAATATATCGAGAATATTGTTCCAGGTGACAAAAAATATAACGTGAAGGTTTGAATCCTTCATATTAATATTAACGGCCGTAGCTCTGACATATATTTATCAGACAGATATAAGATGTTCTATCTTCGCGACTAATAGTATTTGGACAACAATCTTTTTATGCAGTCCTCGCAAACTGGTTGAACTGAAAAATTTTACTAATACACATTCTTAAAGAAAATTAAATTCCCTACAATAAAGCTCTCCTCGTAAATCGTCGTCAAATAAGCTGTTTCCATGTAATCGGGCTTTGAACATTAAAGTATTTTTTTAAAGTTTGTTTTTGAGTTTGGATTTTTGTTACTACTACAAAAAGCTGTATTTAAATAAATCCAATACATATTTTTAAAGAAAATTTGATGCGCTACAGAAAAGTCTCTTAACATTTTTCAATAAATTTACTTCTTTTAAAGTTATTCGACGTTGAAGTTGAATCCAAAAGTAATTTCAACGTAGAATAATTTTTGAAGGAGAGTTTATTGAAAAATGTTAAAAGACTTTTGTAGCGCATCCAATTTTATTTAAACACTGATATTTATAGTAGTAACAAAATCCAAACTCAAGAAACAAAATTAAAAAAATAGTTCAATGTGAAAGCCCCGATTACATTGAAATGGCTTATTTGACGACAATTTACAAACAGATCATTTTTGTACGAATTTTTTTTTAGGAATGAGTGTAAGAAATTGTTTTCAAATCAACAATTTGCGAGATAGACTTCTTAATAATGATATTAAGGGCTCAAACTGCGATATATATACTTTTTGTTATCTTGAACAATATTTTCGATATACTACAAAAAAGTAGATTTTTTGGTCCAGTCTGGTATACAAGGTACACTTTAATACAGTCTGGCTCACAAAAACATATATCTGTATTCTTAGAAGCCGCAAAAAACTTATACTAACCTTCGATTATTAATCTTATGCTTGGTCACGACTTTTTGCACCATCGGTACGAAAATATAAAACTTCCTTCCGAGCTGCGTCACCAACGAACACAACGTATCCATAGCAGTATCCCTTAACTCTGAATTCTTGTCTATCACACGAACCAATGGGTGAGTTATACGCGATATGTAATCGGAGAGGTCGATTAGTTCCGCCAGCTGATCGATGGTTTCCAGGGCCTGTTTAGAGACGGCGGTAGGACAGTCAGATGCATCAAACAACCTTTAAAAATAAATAGAAACTATTTTCAGAACTACTTTAACATACGTTAGTACTCAAAGTTTGTTCGAACATAAAAAAATTAGTTTGAAAGCACAATGTCGTGTTATTCTTATCGAACGACAAAACCTATTAAACAACTTAAAAGTACCATTAAAAAAACAAGTATAAAACTCTTATACGGACGTTTTTTTGACGTGACAACGTCTTGTAATTCGATGGACCCGGCTGCACGCACCAAAAAACATGACTCATGCGGCGTTACCTCGCGCGTACGCATGAAGTGCAAGCGAGAGCGCGGAACGAGGACAAAGAGGCACAATCTCCCTGCTCGGCAGCGTTCGACATCTGTTTCTCTCCTACTTGAGTGATCGTGCAGGAAAAAGTGAATGTGGTGTCAATTGTTTACAGCAACGATAATTGCGGCGATAAAGGTAATGATTCTCTCGACGTCGTCACGTTCAACTATCGTCAGTAAACCGACTTTGCAGACAATTGATTTTTATTCTTTTTGGTTGTAGTTTAAAGTGGGTGGTAAATATAAATAAAAACCCTGTACGATGCAATTAGCTTTAAAACTATGTAAAAGGAAATAATCATTTCAGAGCCAAAATGTAACATACACTCCTCTTAGTATGTACTAAAAGATACACCAATTAAGAAACCAGGTAAAAGGAAGATTTTTTTTGCAAATATCTTAAAAACTATGCATCACTTAATGGTTTACAAAATTTAGTTCAAATGCACAAACCTGAAATTACTAAATTTCACGAGATAAAGATAAAATTCTTTTAACAACAGTAAAATAAGTAGTTTTAATATTATATTAAAAAGTAGTTCAAATGCACAACCCTGAAATTCCTACCTAAAAGCCCCAAAACCCGTATGGTTTCTATGCGCTTTGAAGCAAACATGGTTTTATAAAAAATAATCCTCTAACCCTAACCGGTGGATCAAATTAGTGTGATTTTTTAGTACATACTAAGGGATGTGTATGTTAGAATTTGGCTTTGACATGATTCGTTCCCTTTGGAAGATTTAGAATTGGTTACTAATTGCAACCCTAAAATAAGAATTTTAAATGTATTAAAAACGCACAAACCTAACTATAGGCGGTAAGACTAAATGCATATAATCGTCCAAATTATTTCCAAATTTATGCAAAGCGCTTAACAACTTCACAGTATGCTGTTTCTCTTTGGAACTGTCATGATGCAAGACTCTCAAAATCTGAGGAATCAATCTCGGTAGGTAGACTTTGAACTCTGCTCCCAAAGCCTCTGCTATCGTTTCCAATAATAGAATTATCGTACCTAAAATTAAATACATTTCAAAAACCGGACAAAATATAACGTTGTAAATTAATAAAATAAAACAAAATATATACTTTGTTCATAGTCACTTTAATTGAATATTTAGCCGTGACAGCTGTTTCGTAGTACAACTACATTTTCAAACGTACTGACAAACTAAAATTATGTTACTTATATATAAACAGTAATACCTAATAAAACATATTTTAAAACAGTTTTAAAATCAATATGGTGCAGTTGTAAAATTTAAAGATTTTATTGCTACATTTTATAAAGTTTTACAAGGGTAGATTTCCTAGGTCAATCTGTGTGTTAAGCAGGTGTACATTCTGTTTTTATGTTTATAGAATGTACATCTGCTTAACACACAGATTGACCTAGGAAATCTACCCCTTGTAAAACTTTATAAAATGTAACAATAAAATCTTTAAATTTTACAACTGCACCATATTGATTTTAAAACTGTTTTAAAAATATGTTTTTATTAGGTATTACTGTTTATATATAAGTAACATAATTTTAGTTTGTTGTCAGTACGTTTGAAATGTAGTTGTACTACGAAACAGCTGTCACGGCTAAATATTCAATTAAAGTGACTATGAACAAAGTATATATTTTGTTTTATTTTATTAATTTAAAATGTACGGTCACAAAGTAACGGACGAAACCATAAATTCTTTAAATATAACGTTGTACTTGTCTTGTGACGTATTATAGCATTAAAAATAAATATGGTCTTTCTATTAAACAAAAAACCTAGTTATATGACAAACATACTTTGTATAGCACAATTCGGTGTCCAAAACTCTTTAATCAGATCGCAGATATCATCCAGGTAATTTCTAATGTGTTGTTTCACGATCGCTATCAGCTGAGCCAACTGCTGGAAAAGAAATTCCCTGAAATTGATGTCTGCGGAACGGACTACGTTCAAAAGACTTGGAAGCACCTGAAAACAAAAAGATATACAGACACAATATTTCTCTTAGAAGTAACATTTTTAAAATATTTATAAGTACTTAAGTACTATGAGGGGCTAGTTCTAAAGAGTATTTTTTTTAAATCTTTGGACAATCCACGAAGGCTGAAAGCCTAAATACTAACGTACCGTGGGTGTCTTAAGCAGGGTAAGAGGAAGTTTGTTAACACGGGACTTAAAAACTTGAAGATTTTGGGGGAAGGAAAGACCTCCGCTGGCAGTAGGTTCCACAGTCTAGTAACTAATCTCCCTCTGTCTCATTTACTAGAAAAATGAGATAAATGTTGTATTTTGCAGCGGTGAATTTAAATAAATCATTTTTTAGGCCATGACTACATCCATAAGAGATCATTTAAACTTAAGAAAGAATGAATTATATTGTGAATACACTGTAGAGGGGGTATGTAAGTTTTAATAATTTTAATATTTATTTAATTATTTCGGTATTGAAAAAATACATCCAAAATTAAACCAAAAAATTTTCAAAACAACAAGTTTTTTTTTTTCAAGAAGCAATAACAGTTTCTAGGTCATAAAATAAATGGCCAGGGTCAACAGTATAGTAAGAACATTTAAAGCGCAAATTCGGTACCCTTTGAAAATAATACAAAAAACATAAAAAAGGCCGCTTGCAATCGGACTATTTTATACAAAGGCGCCGCTATCCTTTACAGCGACGCGCCGATATACTATGGGATAGAAATCCATTATTTTGGCCAAAAAGCAACTTTGAAATTTTAATGGCTCATGCTGTTTATTTCAAAGTAGATACTCCAAACTACATGTACGCAAAATTATAAAAGGATATGACGACTTCTATTGGGGTAATAAGAAACTTGAAAATGTATTTTAAGTAAACATAAATATACAACATTTAACCTACTTAGTTTATTATTAGCCTTGTTTACTAAAAAAAGTAAAAGAGTTTAAATAATAAGAGCTATTGTTGTGTTTCCGATGCAGTCTCGCGAAGTCTCGCTACTGTTCTCAAAGATATTTTTACCTTTTTCTTTATCAGTTTTTGTACTTACAATTGCCTTTCTACTTTTTGCTACTTCTGAGTGTAAGGACAGATACAAGATTTTTTATAATTTACAAGGTTTTCCATTTTAAAATTTAATATGTTTTGTCCTACACTGTATATCCTAAAAGATAAAAGCATTCTGATGAAAGATATGGATTCTACAGAATCTACCCAACAAAACAGTGTTTTTTATTTATTTCATACGTTAAAAAATAAAAAAGTTGGGAAGATGTATCTCTATTACACTTCTAAGAATAATTTAAAATTATTTTTCAGATTTGGATAGAATATAGCAAAGGCGGCCGCGAAGTCAAGCATGCCGATTTATTTGCTTTAAACTTTTTGTGATTTTTTTCTTATCAAAGAGCACCGAATTTACATTTTTAAACTGTTAATTCTATACGTGTTTAATCATCAAAATACCGAGTTCAAATTGGTATTTATACAGAAATTGACCTAATAATAGAAATAAGAAGAAATTACAAAAAGATTTATAAGAATTAATTAGAAGTAATGGAGTTAAGTAAAGAGTTAAAGTTTTAGTTAAGTCGGTATGGGCTACCCGTTCCATATGGTATATTGGTCCCAGTGGCGTAAATTGGTCGTGTATTCAAAATGTTTCGTCACAATATTTAATTTTGATGGTTCATTTTAAATAAAATGTGGTAATATTGAAGTATGTACATTTGGAACTGGCCCTCTCATATATTGAATTTTTAATTAGTCTTACCTGAGATATATATGGGACACATTTAATTCCCAGACTTTTAAAAGTAAATGTGACTGCTTGCACCACCATAGTATGGTACTGGGATAGTGTAGGATCTCTGATTATTTTCAGAAGTGTTGCTATCGCCATAGCTAAAAATATCAAGTTTAATAACTAAAAGTTTTCATTCCCTAAAACAGTTGTTGTTGTCTTAGTTAATTATTGATTTTGAGTTGTATTTGTGTAAACAATCTGTGCATATTTGGTATCCTAAATATATCACACCTAAATAATATTCCTCCAAAGTGCTGGAACTCATATTTACAAGCATCTCGCTCGAAGTTAAGTCACTATCTTCCCCGGCATTTTTATCCGGCATCGGTATCAAGGTGGGCGCTTCTGGCTGATAATCTATTTCTCCTCTATGCATCTTATGTTTATACGGGTCCAATGCACCTAAAACACGATTATTTTTAATGGTTTACAACAAGTAGTTCAAATGCACAACCCTGAAATTACTAAATTTCACGAGATAAAGGTAAAATTCTTTTAACAACAGTAAAAATAAGTAGTTTTAATGTTATATTAAAAAGTAGTTCAAATGCACAACCCTGAAATTCATACCTAAAAGCCCCAAAACCCGTATGGTTTCTCTGCGGATATATGGATGCTGTTCAGTCTTCAAAAAATTAATTAATACGTCAAGTAAAACGGGGTACTGATTGTAAGGCCTGACCACGTGACCAGTGGCGCCCACTAATTGACCCAAAGTAACCAGGGCTGCGCATCTTTTGTCCGGAGCCGAGGCATCTCCAAGAATTTCAAGTAATATGACCTAAAACATAAAAAAATAACTCAATATTATGTGTTTTTAAATTATTATTTTTCTTAAATGCGCTTACCATTAGTTCTTGCATCCAAACTTGTAGTTCTGAATCCCCTCCAGTAACTTCAGCTAGATCACCAATCGTATAAAGCACCGAAAGGACTACTCCTGGATTGGGCTCTGGTTCTTTTAATTTGGGAACTAATACCTGCAAAACAAAGAGTTCAATTAAAAAAAAAAAACTTTTTTAAAATTTATCAAACAAAAAAATATATGGTGATTAAATCATTGATTCTCAACCAATGACCGGTAATCTATACTAATAATATAAAGAGGAAAAGTTTGTTATTTTGTTTGTTTGTAGCCGCTAATCTTCGGAAGTACCGAACCGATCATAAAAATTCTTTCACAATCAGAAAGCTACACTATTCAGGAGGCTAGATTTTATTTAGATTAAACAAAAAATATAATTAACGCCAATCAAAGTGGGCATTTAGTAACTTATCTTTTACTTTAGTGCTTTATACTTAAATAAGGACGAAAATTACTAGATTAAATAAATAAACTGTTGTGTTTGACATTACGTTTAGAATCGGTTCCATATATGGGCGAATCAGTCTCGATGCTCTAACAACCAAATGATCTAGCAGAGTTGCTCCCTGTTCTTTGTTCCTCCCAGTACCCGAATGCTCAAGCTCAGTCAACAGCTGAATTAGTACTTTTCGTAAGCTAGGCATAATGTACGCTGGATTCATACAGCTCAGTCTCCCGATGGTGAATAGCGCCACCTAGAAAAAAGTGTGTAATAATAATAAGTGTTTATAGCTACAAAATATTTGTTTTGAGAAAACGACATAGAAGGAGTTCTTTATTATGTTTCAGATTTGATTTTATATGCTTAATTTAGGGTGGCATCGAGTTTGTTTAACATTTAACACAGAGTAGTTCAAATGCACAACCATGAACTTCTAGCTATTTAGAAAAAAAAACTAGACATTTTTAAAATTTAAGCAGTTATTATAAATAATATTTAAAGTTTAGACGGATAATTTACCTCACGAATTCTGAATTCTTCATCTTGTAAAGCGATGAACAAGGCATCTAAGGATTCCGTTTGGGCCAGATGGCGATCGAAGGTTGGATCCAGTGACGTGAGCACACCATAGCGTACTTGGGCTTCACAGTCGGTAAGACCAACACCTAAAAACAACATTTTTTGGCAAAAATAGAATTTGTTTGTTTTTTGAAGTTTCACCGAAACGACTAGACCGTAATCTGGATACAAAATTTTGTCAGTTATTTCCTCTCCGTCCATAATTTGTAAAATGCTTCAAACGAGTTGTACATAAATCGTTGTGAGCGTCAGCTGCGTCTCCAATCTTGGAATTGTACAATATTTTTTATATATTAAACAGTTTCCAATATAAAAATAGATGTCAGTGTTAATATCTTATGTTAAATAAATAAAGGTTTGCAAGATTCCCTAGATTTGATTTTGCAAATAGTTCCTATAGCTTTTTTGCAAAATAAAAACTGAGCTTAACAGATTTTGACTAGAGTTTCCCCAGAAACAAATACCATATCTTATTATTGATTCAATTAATGTTAAATAACTAGTTTTCAGTAGTGGAAAATCAAGTTCAGTAGAAAGAATTCTAAGAGCTTAACAACCTGATCTAATTTTTACATACACATGTTCACACATTCAATATGTTCTGAAAAATTAAGGTTTTTATTTACATAAATACCAAGAAATTTAGTAAATGAAGGAGTATTAATAATTTCATTATTTAAAGAGATATTATTAAGGTTATAATATATCCTACCTTACTTACGCTTGACTTTTAATATTATGTTAGAGTGCTAGAAAGTTAAGTTTACAATTACCTACATTTAATTGTTTTACTAGAAATTATACAGGTTGTCCAGTAACTAATTTTTTTTTTCACCCTTTCGAGGTTATCCCACCCAGGTCCGACGACTGACCCCCTAGGTGGTGCACTGCAGCCTGAAGGCTTATTGTACCTGACCCCTACTCCTTCCCATTCACACACCATTCATTCCATAACTTGGATGGTTGTTGCTCGGTCCGTTTGTTCACCCCCGAGCAGAACACCGCGTGCCGTTGCCCAAAACACCGCCGGTCACCCATCCAAGTTATGGGCGCGCACTTCACTGCTTAGCTCCGGAGATCGACGCTTGCCGATACAACCGGAGCAGCCACAAGCGCCTAATATTTACTATTCTATTAATTTCTGGACGCCCTGTATAATTTTAAGTAAAAATTTTAATGAAGGTGATGGTACAGTTAATATTCTAGCAATCTAACATAATATACCAAGTCAAGTGAAAGTAAGGTAAGATATATTAAAATTTTATTTTTATCAAGAATTTTTCAATACCAAATATCTTCAAAACCTTACATTTTTGGTATAGGTATCGCTAATAAAATGTACGATATTTTATTTCTACAATCCAAAACTAAACTGATATACAGGATGTTTCATTAAAAAACAAAATACAAGTTTAATATAAATCTTTTCTTTGCAGCACCCTGTAACAATTCATGTACAACCTCTCTTGGAGCATTTTACGAGTTATGGACTAAGAGGAAATTGATCACAAAATCTGTCGCTGGCTGACGGACCAGACACGTAAAAATACTAACCTAACAATTTCTGCAGAACGTCGGACACAGTCCGTGTGACAGTTTGACTGGGATTCCTCTCAGAGCTCTTTATGGCGTGTCTCAGTAACCTACTCGTCGTTTTGACAGCTTCCAGCCTGATTTCCGTCAATTCGTGCACCAAAAGTGGTTTGCACACCTCTGCACAAACGGTAAGAGTCTCTGTCCTTCAAAATCAAAGGTACCTGAAAATTTTATGGAATATTAGTTAGATGAATGTCTGACCATGTTAATATTATTTAAAAAAACATCGTTCTTAAGAAGGAAGATACCTGTAATTGATCCATTTTTCACTGATTTTTTTAATGAAAGAGTAATTATATATTTTCAAAAATTGGCAAGAAGTTTTTTTATCTTTGGACAAACCAAGATAATACTAACGTACCGTTGGTGTTTTAAGCGAGGTAAGAGGGAGTTTGTTGACACGGGACTTAAATACTTGAAGATTTGGGGGACGGAAAGACCTCCGCGGGCAGCAGGTTCCACATTCTAGAAAGTCTAGGGCTAAAAGAACGAACAAAGTGGGAAGTTCTGGGCCTGTCCAGTTGGACCGTATAGGGATGCATACGCGCGGAACCACGAGTTTCTCTGTTTGGAACCGTGAGTGGAGGAACTATACTGGACAATTCTTCAGAGCAGAAGCCTTGGAAGTACCTATAAAAAGTGATAAATTCCCCACAGCCCGACGATGGGCAAAAGAGGAAGCCTTTCTGGAAGTGAAGGATCATTAATGAGAGGAATAGCTCTTCTTTGAATGTAATCAAGAATGCTTAGGGTTGTGGGGAGGCCATGCCCCAGATATGAGAACAATATTCCAAGGGAGGTCGGATTTGGGACACATACAAAGTGTATAAATTAAAAGGGGGAAAGTACTTTTTGGCTCGAAAGAGAAATCCAAGCTTTGTTGAAGCTGCCGTGGTATAGATACAATGTGTTTATGCCAGTTAAGGTTACTTTCAAATATGACGCCAACAAGATTGAAGGTGTCTGTGTTACTCAATATTAAAATAATGTAAGATTTTTTTAATTTTAATTATTTAAAATGGCGGCTGTACGCAAAATTCTTCTACTAAGGTCGGAGAGAGACTTCTTAATCGGCGGTCGTTCTAGCATCGGTTGTTGTGATTTTAAAATCAAAAACTAAGATTTTTGTGTTTATTAATGTCATAATTTGTCCGTGAACCTAAAAAAAATCGCGGAATACAATGCTTGAAAAAAATAAACTGACTTTTTGGCTCAAATTTTCCATTGTTTTTGCTTCGAAAAAATATTTCTTCAAAATTTTTTGGAATTTTGTAGGTTCACATAGGAAGTACTGTTGTTAAAAAATATGTGCAAAATTTCAGGAAGATCGGTAAATAACTTTTTGTGTTATAGTGCCTGCCAATTAGAAAATATAGTTTGGAGAAAAACGCGTTTAAAGTTTGAATAGGTACATAAAAATTCATTGAATATAGTGACTTACCGACTCTGTAATATAAGAAAAATTGAAAATTATGTTCTGAAATTATAGTGACGTGTTCTTAAAGGTCTATACTAACATATTACGGAAAAAAATCAACATTTTACAGGTATCTCCCCCTTAATTCTGCATGTACCTAGGGTGTGTAATGCCAAAACAATCAGCTGGGTGTCGTTTGTATCTATTCCCAAATTCAAAGACGAAAAGTTTGAGGCTAGATTTCGGGGCATGCCCGGGTGCAAAAGAGGCCTGTTCAATAGGATATGAGAGAGCATCTTGAGCAAGCCCAAACTTATTTTGTCCTTGTGAACGGGCACTTTTTTGGCCAATTCTCGAAGGCAAATTGTCAGCGATGGGCTGAGACCAGTCGCTAACATCTGAAAAATAAATAGAAAAATTTTAATAAGTGTTGGAAAGTCCTGAAAATATCACCAAGAGCAGTAAGTAGTTCAAATGAACCAAAAAAAGTGTATAATAATAAATAGAACCTCTGGAAAATAAATATACAGGGTGTCCGGAAAGGTACGGTTAATAATGATAGGGGTGATGAAGTGAGCCAAAATAATTTAAATAATGTTAGTACCTCATATAAAAACCTTATATCAATTATAACTTTTGTACTGTGGCAACAGTTCAAAAGTGATAATTGAAATAAGTTTTTTTATACCAACTTTGAAGCTCAATATTTCCCTAACGAAGCGCGATGGAACATTTTTTTATATGAAGTACTAACATTATTTTGGCTTACTTTATCACCCCTATCATTTCTGACCTCACCTTTCCGGACAACCTGTATATCATCAATTGCAGGAATTTTCTAAAGATATTACCAATCAAAGTAGTTCAAATGAACATAAATAAAATAAAACGAGGAAGTAACTTAAAAGTCTTATTTGAGGCAAACATGCTTATTTTCGCAAAGTTTTATGTCGTACCTGTTCCAGAATATTAGGAATCTCCATCTTATCGTGTTTCTTAAGAGCCAGAGCTAAAAGGTGACGCATTTGAAAACGCAACTGTCGATGACTTGGCGGCGTTTACTGGGCGTCTCGCCCTTGGGCAAAGCAGCCTTGATTAGCTCCATTATTCTGTCAACGTACGGATCAATTTCCTCTTCCACAGCCAGCGCAATTAAGCCTAGAATTGTAATAAAGCGTAGTTTTAAAATAAGTCTTTAGAACACGATTTTTCTTAGGTAAAAATAACCCTTTATACCCACCTTCCCGAAATTTTTAATTTTCCAGTGTAACTTACCTATAGTTATAAAAGCAGTATTCCTGTCCTTCTCTCGTCCTTTCAAAATACTAAACAAATAATTCATGACATTTGGCAAATGTTTTGTTACAAAACTTTTCTTGTCAAAAGCCGCAAGTCTCGGTAAAATCGACAGTAAGGTCTGCTGAACGAAATTAACTCTAAGAGATCTAAAATAAAATAGGAGAAATAAGAAATTCAATATTTTATGTACAGGATGTTTCCTAAATAGCTTAGAGTATACAGGGTGTTCATTTAAAAACTTACCCCCAAGATATCTGCGAAAAGAGACAGATTTGAGAAAATCGCCGAAACACGTCAAGATATTTATTGTGGGTAAACGTTTATTACAAAAAGTTGGACGGCACCTCTTCAACCCCTTAACCACCAGGGCCACCACCTTCTCTCTCTCTCTCTCTCTCTATTTTTTTCTTGGTTTTGGTCCCTTCAGGTCCAATCCACCACTCCCCTTCCGGACTATGCTTTCCAGGGCTTCGTCGGCGGAAAATCTGGATAATCGAGCTCGTAGCTCCCAGAAATTCCAAAAAGAAGACAAAAATAATTGTACAATCAATGCAATGCATAAATTGTCGGCTGTCAAACCAAGACCTGCTACTGGTGTTACGTATAACCTTCACTTTCACTACTGACAGTTCCCATGGCACGCCCATCTATTTCCCGCCATTTGAGAAATACCTCGTGTTCACCACCAAACAGGATACCATCAGCTTATAGGAATCTTCGCTCACAGCGCTTAGATCCAGAAGAAAGATGCCGTCAATTTAGCGTGAATCTTTCCTTGATCCCCGAAGGTAAAAACGTTCGTACGGCACCTCTAACCGCCACTCCGGGAAGAACTTTGTAGTCCTCTACGCACGTCCGCACTGTCCGGAGGTCAAACAAAGAGAGGGCCAACCACCTTAAAATTCTTAAATAAAAAGGTTTATGTCCCACCTTCTCGAAATATTGCCCACGAAGGATCCTCAATAGACATGGGCATTTTTAGGCTTCAAGTGATACACCATTGTAAAGCTCCTGACGAGTACTTTATGCCCCTAGAATATAAAGTAAATATCTTTGCCTACCACAAAATGCCGGTACTTTAAAAATTGCTTAAAACTAATAAAGTTGTAGTATATACTTAATGTGGTAATTTCTTAAAGCTCTTTTTAAAGATATTTTTATTGGAAATGTAATATAGAGGGTGCTTTATTAAAAAATATACACTTTTTTTCTACTCTGTATATTATTACTAGTACCAATAAAGATTTAATTTTTTTAAGAAAATACCACATTAAGTACATCTAACTTTATTAGTTTCGGAAATACGGCCTTCCCAATCAGGTATTTGGGTAATTTTTAAAGTACCGCCATTTTGTAGCAGGTGAAGATATTGACTATATATTCTAGGGTTCTAAAGTACTCATCAGGAGCTTTAAAATGATGTATTAGTCGACCCCCTTCACATTTAAGAATTTCGGTTGGTATCCCTGGGAGTTAAGGGGTTGAAGAGGCGCCGTCCAATTTTTTGTAAAAGACGTTCCCACTTAATAACTATCTTGGCGTGTTTCGGCGATTTTCTCAAATCTGTCTCTTTTCGCAGAGAACTTAAGTAATAAGTTTTTAAATGAATACCCTCTATAACTCC
This sequence comes from Listronotus bonariensis, assembly GCA_014170235.1. Taxonomy (NCBI): domain Eukaryota; kingdom Metazoa; phylum Arthropoda; class Insecta; order Coleoptera; family Curculionidae; genus Listronotus; species Listronotus bonariensis. The sequence goes on from JACEGR010005779.1 coordinate 58,255, forward strand.
CCTGAATACTAGAATCAATTATTTGTTTCTTACCTCTGAGCTAACACATCAATACAAATATACTCAAACTTCTCACCGACATACTGATGACATATAGACGACTCTATTATCATCGGTTTTTCAGGAGCAAGCGCCGACAAAATCATGTTGTTCGGCTTTTTCTTCGTGTGTATGGGGTACATGAAAAGGGGCCTGTTGAAACTGAAATGCTCTACTTCCAAAGGAGGTTTCGGATCGGTACTGTCTTGCAAGGCGACGTATTTTCGCTCCCAAGATGCGTTAGAGCACCGAAGGAGCTCATTGAGAATAAGTAAGCAACCGTGAGCGCGTTCGTCACGGATGCGTTCGCCTCGGTCGACGGAGAGAAGCTTCCCGGACATTTCGTAACATTGTTTGTACCTGCAATTTAGAAAAAATGTAAGGTAGTTTTTTTAATCATTATTGAGGGTGTTAATAAAATATGTGTTTTTAAATTATCATGCTCTTATATACAGCTATGAATTATTGAAACACTGATGTCACTTGGTGTCTGGTTTGATGAAAGGCTAACTTTTGTTGAGCATGTTTCCAGGGTGAGTCTTAAGGGAATGAGAATGTTGGGATTTGTATTGAGAAATTGTTCTCAATTTTCAATTGACACAACAAGAAATCTATATTGTTCACTTGTTAGATCGAATGTGGAATATGCCACCGTGATATGGTTTCCTTTTTATCACAACCATAAATATATGATTGAACGTGTTCAACACAAATTTTTAAGATTTGCTGCTATTAAGTATGGTCTGTGTATGGAGAACTATCATAGAGTGGATATGTTGAATGTGTTAAGGTTGTGTAACACTTGAGAAGAGGCGACTCATGTTTGATGCATGTTTTATTTTTAAATTGATAAATGGTACAAGCTTTATTTAGTTTTTTTTTAAGTATACTTATATATGACGATGGGAGTAAAAGTTTTTAGACTAAGAAAGAAAAAAGTTAAATATGGGTTACACATACTCTTTGTATAACTTAATACTTCTATTTGATTGATTTTCAAAACCATCTTTTTCTGTGTAGGTACTGCCTGTATACCACTGTAGGCAGATTTATACAGTTCTTTAAAGTAGACGTTTGTGGTTGAATCTTGGAAACCGCTCACTATCGATTCCCAGTTGATAAGGAACAGTGTGTTACACATGACCACTAGCATCATTAATTTCAAGTATTAGGTCGAATCACCCGGTATACAGGGAGTCTCAATTCTATTTAAACACAAAATATTTTTGCCCCTGTACAAGATACCAAAATGAACTTTATATAAAAAGATTTATTTGAATACACCTAATTTATTGACATTATTAGTTAATATACAAGTTGTCTTAAGAACGGAATTTTTATTGTCAAGTAGGTTTTAAGGGTTCCCCCTTAAGAACACTGTCACTAAAATTCTAGAACATAATTTTTAGTATTTCTTATAATATTACAGAGTCGGTAACTATAATAAATGAATTTTTATGTTATTATTCAAACTTTGAACACCTTTTTCTCAAAACTTTATGTTGAAATTGGTGGGCACGATAACTTAAAAAGTTATTAACCGATCATCCTGAAAGTTTACACACATATTTTTAACAACAGTACTTTCTATGTGAACATACAAAAATTTAAAAATTAAAAAAATTAAGCAAAAACGATGGAAAATTGAGCCAAAAAGTCATTTTATTTTTTTTTCTGATTTATTTTTTTTAACTTTTTTAGGTTCACCCATAAATTATTACATTAATAAAAAAATAGTTTTTGATTTTCAAATCACTAGATCCGATGCAACAGTGCCCGCCGATTAAGAAGTCTTTCTCCGACCTTCCTATAAGCATTCAGCCAGTATTTTAAATAATTAAAATGGAAAAAATCTTATATTATTTTATTATTTGAGTAAAACATGCCAATTTTTGAAAAATAGAATGACTTTTACATTTAAAAGAAAAAATCATGAAAAATCAATGAAAATTTAAGCATTTACAGGTATCTCCCCCTTAAGATGAACACCCGGTAAAGTTTAACAAATTTTGACTCTTTATTAAATTCTGCATTAAAAGTGTACATTTTTGCTAGTTTTTGAGATATCAACAACACCTTGATTATTAACGGTTAAAAGTAAAAAATATATTTTGGCTCTATTTCTAAATAATTCTGTCAGTGTCAGAGTGACCAATCATATGGTAACATTGTAATTAATTACATTCCATTATAAGAACTACTAATAGGTAGGTCAGCTATTTAGGTTATTTTAGATACATATTTACTTACTTAACCTAAAAACCAGCCATAGAACCTATTGGTGTTTTTAGGGCAAGTATACTGTCAATAAAATAAGTGTATCCAAATAAACATTTTTTTATCCTAAGTTTATTTTTGTATCTTGTACAGGGACAAAGATATTTTGTATATAAATAGAGGTGGGACACCCGGGTATTGCTTGCTGTTCTAAATATACTATATTTTTTCACATTAGTTTTTTATTACTTACCAAGACGAAGCGCCTCTCTGGTTATGCTTGGCGTTTTCCTCTGCGCAGTAACCACGAGTGCCGCTCTCAAAGCTTCAATGGCGGCCTCGCGAATAGCTTGCTTTGGATCTTGGATGGCACAAAAGATCGAATCAAAAATTGCGAAACTTGCTGGTAAAAATACGTCGGAAGGGCCGTAGCCAGTTCTTTCAGCACTAGAACTGCAGCGTGACGTTTTGACTGAAAATAAAAACTGTATTATTAGCGGTTCAAATTAAGTGAACTGGCAACGTTGCAATTGCAATTTAGCGCCCTCATCGGTAAGTTTTTGAACCCTTTTGGGGCACTATGACATTTCTTAGTCACATTTTGCTTCCTGTATCGTATTTTTTAAATATTTTTTAGGTATTATTGAATAAATGCAATAAAAAATAAAAAAGTTAGTCTACAAATTGTGTTAAGTGTTTTAGTGGTTGTCATCATGGATATAATTAAAAATTTTGCAATAAAGGAAAATGTACAAAGCGGGTTTTGTTGTGCCCCCAGTTCAAGTCTAAATAAAAAGAACTTACGTTTTGTGGCTTTATATAAAATTATTCAGAATAATGTCTATTATCCATTCTTTGTTTTATTTACGTTGTTAGACCGGTGTTGCAATATTGTGTTCCTTAATCTAGCGAATATCACAATTGCCTCTAAATTTGTATTTCTATTAGTAAAAGATTAAACAATGTTTTATATACCTCAATTCTGTCCCCACCAAGCCATTCAAGTGCTGTTTTAACTTCAAATTCAACATACTCTGAAGCCTTAGATCCAGAAACTAGAGCTAGACTTGCCATGGTTTTGGCTACTAGTTCCATGACTCCTACATCGTTTGAAGGAAGAAGATTGCGTAGATAGTTAGCAAAACGACTAATTCTTGTTGTCATGTTACCTACATCAGCACCAATAAGGCATACTAAAAAAATATATATTTTGACTACATCTGTACTGTATTAGAATAAACGAGAATTTTTCTATCTTGTTTTAAAAGAAAATTTACTATTAAAAAACACAATTTATTTATTTATTTGTTATCAATCAATCATTTATTAGTCTTTAAAGATCATAAAGACAAGACAAAGCTCACAAACAACACGATCAATAAAATTAAACAAAACCAACAAGTTAAAACTTTGACTAAGACTTCATTTCCAAACACTCCGAGAAACTGTAAAATACATTCATTATTAAAAAATGTTTCAGTCTTTTTCTAAACATGCTTAGGGTCCTCGATTCTTTAATGTAATCCGGCATTCTATTGTAGATTTTAATGCATGAATAATGGGGTGATTTTTCAAAGGTGGTCGTTCTGTGTTTTGGGATTTCTAGTGATGATGCATTCCTGGTTTTGTAGTTATGATTGTGCAGGTTCTTTTTAAATGCATCCTTATTCTTATGAACATAGAGTGCACATTTTAAGATGTAAATAGATGTTACTGTGAGAATTTTGTGCTTTTTAAATGTTTCCCTGCATGATTCTAATGGTTTTAGCCCAAATATAAGTCTAACTATTCGTTTCTGTGATACAAAGACTCTATTGATGGTGGTAGCTTGGCCCCAAAGCATAATATTGTAGGAAAGGAAGTGGTATGCTAGGGCATAGTATCAGTCATCAGTGAATTAATAGGAACTGTATGTCTAAGTTTTAGTAAAGCATAGTATGCTCTGCTAAGTCCAGACCAAATGTGGTCGATTTGGTAATATTGTAATAGCAAGCAATTACAAATTATATACAACATACATATTTCCTTAACATTTCTAAAATAGAGTGTTTTAACAAAAATATTATAATAAGTAATAATAAACAATATTTTATTATACAAATATTGATAAAAAATAGCAAGTTAGCAGTTAAAAAAAAACAGTATACGTAAACTTTTTACAAAAGGGAACAAAATACACACAAGTAAATATTAACTTCTTTAATTTCAAATAATATATGACCGTAAAAAGTACACTATATGGGGAAATATTATTGAAAGTCACTGGACTCTCATTCTTTCCTAGTATTTATTGACACTGTGCTAAGTGTTTACTAATATAATATAATTTTCTAATAATTAAGTAATTTAATAATGTTTACCTAAACACTACAGAAATATTGTTTATGAAATCATTTTACTGGTATGATTTACAACCCAAAAATATTTGGCTTAAAACTTAAAATCAATTTTTTTTCATATCATCATCTATTATGGATTCCAAACAACAGAATAATGTTTTTAAAGATGTCTTACGAGAAAAATATAAATTCGTTTTATCAAACTTACATTTTAAAAATCTTACACAATATTAAATGGATAGTAAGCCAACAAAACATTTTCATAACCCAGTCCCTCTCATCATTTTTCTGATTGTAAATTAATAGTACATACCTAGTTCATATCCCAGTCACCCTGCATCTTAAGAAAAATCATCTCGAAAATCAGCAAATCATCAGCATATAATAAAAAGTTAGAGATAAGCAATCACATCATTTATAGAAATGTTAAATAATACAGCAGAAATGTGTCCCCCTTGGGGAAATCAGAGGGTGCACCAGCAAAAATTAACTAATTCAATTAATTGTTTGTTTTAGACAGAAAATATCTAAACCAGTTTAATTGTAAACCATGAACATCACAAACAAGATTTATTTAATAAAATCTCATTCTCATGTCAGCAACAGACAATGGCTCCAACACCAATGCAAAGACTTAAATACAATAAATGATTTTATAATTATTAGCTAATATAAAATTTACAAAGAAATAAATGAACCATTTTTGAACTACATATTCTACTTTTAAAACAAATTTTATCAACTTTTAACTTACCAATGGCTAAAATTCCTCCTTTCTTCTCATTGACATCACTACTTGATACCATTTCGAAGATATAATGATTAAACTCATCCAAAAAGTTGGTAATTTCCTCGGGGTGGCTTCTCGCAGGTCATTTTTGACATAAACAAACAGTTCTTTAGCTGCTCGGGATCTTGTCTGCTCATTTCTGGATTTTAAATTTGATACAAACTGCTGCATAACAGCCAAAGACATGATGTATTTTTTGGGTATTTTCTGGGGTTTTATTATAAATGATTTTTAATGCACTTACTATTACATATTAGCTTAAAAATAAAGGGTATTTAGAGCCCCAATTTGGGTTGTTATAATAGTCCTTCTCTCACTCTTCTTTTGGACGAAGATATAAGCTACAACCAGTATAGATTAAAGATTTTATGATTTTTAAATTTACCATAAAAACTTACTTTTTGTTTTTAAAATATTTTTAAAAGTCCAAAAAGAGTTGTTTATGTATGGTTATTTTTTGTCACGCACAGAATAAGGTTATTTGTTATCAAAATATCCGAAGTAGTGTTGGAACCTTTCAAATGATCTTCTGAATGATATTCGAACATCGAGATATTCGAAATGTTTCGAATATTTCTTCCGAATATTCGTATTTCGTCGTGAAATATTTCATGAACGATCAGTCATGAATTTATATTCGTAAACACCGAACACAAATACGAAAGATACCGAATGAATAATGAATGATATTTATATCTAGGCGTTTAATATAGACAACCCGTAAAACATACCCCAAACCATTAGTAATCAAACAAACAAATAATATCAGCTGTCATATTTATGGTTAAATAGCGCCAAAACTCGAAAACACTCGGAATAAGACATGAAATAATTCGTTGCCGCAAATAGCATCAATCTTTCAATCGGTATTTCGACAGAATAAAAGCTTATTGGCAATGAAATATAAAATGTTTCGAAAGATCTTTTGCATTGAAATATGAAATGTTTTGAAAGATGTTTCGAAAGATCTTTCTCAATGAAATATAAAATGTTTCGAAAGATCTTTCGAATATTAAAATCTTCCGAATACGAATATTCGAATATCGAAATCTTTCGAATATGCACACCACTAATCCGAAGTGATTAGAAGATTCCGAAGCAAAGAGCAAAAGGCAGAAATACATTCGGTTTTAATGTTTAGGTATTAATAAGCAAAAAAATTCAGATTTTTAATTTTTAGGATTTACACTTACCAAACGTGCATTTTTCCCTAATATGTAAAACTATTTTACACGAGATGGCACTGCAAAGTGTATGTAGGCATATTTTTGCAAGACAAAAAAAAGGGTATTATAAACAACAGCATGACGTCATATTGTAAATCCTGACTTATTTTTCCAAAACAGTAAATCGATTTCTTTAAAGAAATAATTTAAAACCAATAATTACCTATATAGTTTTAAAAAACCCTTAAAAAATGTGTACTACGTCTATATAAAGAGTAGATTAATTTAAATAAAACAACAAATTAATTTAGTAAGGTCATTTTAATTAGATTTTTACATTTTTAACATTTTTGTCGATCTAGCAACATTCAAATAAAATGTGAATACTTTTTATGCAGTTAACAACCTAAAAACATTAAAAGATAGATCATTTTTACAAAAAGGCAATTATTCATTAGTGGTAATTCTCCAAAAATATTTTTTAGGGCATATATTCATGCCAAAAATTACCATTTCTAAAAAAAGAGGGCCAACACATTTTAATTTTTAGGTGATCACCCGTATAAAAACTTTCGCAAAAGTACTACCAAGTTATTTAAAAAATTATAGAGATTTTTAACAATTTTTTAATGTAACCAAAAAATCACCATGTTTGTTTTTCAATAAAACACAAGTTTATATAAAGATAAAACTTTATCTTTTAAAAAGTTGCTGTAAAAAGTGAATAAAATTTACAGGGTGTTTTATCTTTAGGATTTGACATCTTATAAGATTATGTTTTAGTTAATTAGATTTTTGTTTAAAAATTTGACTTTGGCATCAATTTAGCTTAATTTAACCCGTAACTGGTGAGCCGGGGTTTGTCAAACCCCGTTAAAATTTCAAAGGTTTGCTGCGCTGTTAGGAGGAGTGGAGTATCGGCCACCGCTTAGGTAGCTTTCAGTCAGTTGATCGTCAGTACCGGGGTGAGACAGAGCCGGTGAAATAAATTCGGGTTTTCGTACTATTTTGGTGTAAGTTCAATTTGGGGTGTGACAAACCCCAACTCACAAAATACGTAACTTTTTATTTACGTTTATAAAAACTACTTTTTTATTAAACTTGTTATAATATTGTTTGAAGTAGTTTCTTAGAGACTTTTTACTTATATTCTTTAGTTTTTGTGAAAATAAATTTCATATGTGTTTATTAACTAGCTTCAATTAGAAATGTATATTTCTATTCTAGAACTTTACAATGTTTGCAATGTTGTGCAAAAAATAATTAATTCTTCAATAATTTTCGTTTATTGTTTATTTCATATTATTCTTTAAGTCACTAAAGTCACAAAAATAATTAAAAATAATTTTCGTAGATTATTTTTTTCTTAAAAATGCTCTTTTTTAATGGGGTTTGTCAAACCCCACCTCACCAGTTACGTCTCAATAAGATGACCTCACCAGCTACGGGTTAAAATAAAAACATATATATAAACAGTGGTGAACATGTGACAGAAATGCACTGCAGATATTAAATTGAATCGGTGAGATGAAAAACAGTACAAGTCCAAAATTTGACATTTTGAGTTAAGATAGCCAATCGCCTTTCAATTTACTTTTTTATTGACTGAGCCTAAAAACAGTACATTTAACATCACGTTCTATTACAAATACGCACGCTCTACTTGCCACTGAGCGGAAAAACAGTACTAGTCCGGACTTGTACTGTTATTTAACTCACTGAAGTAAAGCATCGACATATTGTTTGTGTTCGTTTAGTCGTACGGTCGCGTTGAATCGTGTTAGTAAATATCCATTTATTAGTGGTTTTTAAAAGTGAAATACAACATTAAAATGTCTTCTAATGAAAGTAGCTCTGACGATGCATCGAGTGTTAGTAAAAAAGAAAAAAGAATCCAGATACGTGGAAAGTAAACCAAAGAAAAATTGCTAGGCAACAAGGTCGATCGTATGTTACCAAATCAGGCAAGCACGTGCAAGAAAAAACTGTTGGAAATCCGTGCAAGTAAGTTCTAACTATTTAGTTACTTTGGTGTTGGTAGAAAATTTTAAATTAAATTTTTACAGGTGTAAACGTCGATGTATGGATGATTTATCCGATGTAGAACGTAGGGCCATAATGTCAAAATTGTACGAAGGGCGACCTAAAAACGAACAAGACACGTTTCTTCAGGGGTTAATGGAAGCGAAGTCAATCCAGAGGCGTAGAAGTAGGAACGGGGACCCTATTAAGCAGAGAAGTAGCAACTTTTTGTATTTTATTATGAAAGATTCAGATCGTGTTCCTGTATGTAAACAAGCATTTATGAGCTTATATGCTATCTCACACTTTCGTTACAACACTACTTGGTACAGGACAGTCACCAAGAGATTTAAGAGGCTTACACAATAATAGACCTCGAGCTTTATGTGATGACTGGATATTAAAAGTTAAGAACCACATTGAGTCTTTTCCAGTAAAAACCGCTCATTACTCTTCCAAAACATATCTCTATCTTGACGCAAATTTAAATGTGAAAATTATGTATGACCTTTTTTGAAAAAATATCCAGACTTAAAAGAAAAATGAAGTATGAGTATTTTCTAAAATATTTTAAAGAAAACTATAATCTTAAATTTGGACGTCCTCAAGTCGATGTCTGCTCTGAATGTGAACGACTTAATGCTAAGGTAAAGGATCCAAATCTTCATGATAATGCCAAGCGAGTGGCAATAGCCGAATTAATGATGCATAAGAGGCGAGCCAAAAAGTTTTACGCAAAATTAAAAGAAGTAGAAGAAAAATGTAGAACTCAAAAGGAAGTTATGGGGTTGACATTTGACTACATTCAAAATATGCCTCTTCCGCATATTCCGGTGCAAGAGATATTTTACTTTCGACAGTTGTGGGTTTATGGTTTTGAAGTACACGATATTAAAAACAACAAAGGACATTTTTATACGTACCATGAAGGACAGGCACGTAAGGGACCCGACGAAGTTTGCACTTTCCTTCAGGACTATATAACAAAATATGTTCCTCTTGAGGTAACGGAGTTGCACTTGTTCTCTGACGGATGTCCAGGTCAAAACCGTAACCATACAATGGTCCGATTCCTGCTTGCACTACAGGCAACTAAACGTTTTAAAAAAATTTATCACTATTTTCCTGTGCGAGGGCATTCGTTCTTACCTTGCGATCGCGATTTCGGCACCGTCAAGCGAGTTTTTAAAAAGCACGACAGGGTGTACACTCCTGAAGATTATGATGAGATGATTAAGTCCGCAAGGAAAACTTTACCATTTACTATTCACCAAGTTCAATCGTCTGACATAATTAACTTTAAAAATTGGTGGCCTGTAAGCTACAAGAAAACGTGCACCTCGGTTCGCGCAAACAGAAGCAACACTAGAACAGAAACCTTTACCATTTCCAACTATAGACAGTTTCTTTACGATAGCAACACTCCTGGCTACGTCACAACATGGGAATATATTGATGGGGGATCGTTCTTTACCTTCAAACTTTTGAAACAGAATAAGGAGAATCCGGCTCTTCCCACCGAAAAGGTTTATACAACCCCTGTCCCAATAAACCAGAAAAAGATTGCTGATATTAAGAAAGTAATGCAATATATTACGGGAGAAAATCTAGAGTTTTATTATCATGTAACTTCTTGGTGTACTACAGAGGCCGAAGAAGATCCCTAAATATTTTGTCCAAATGTTTTTTGTGTTCATTTATACTAAATAAACGTTATTCTGGTTTTTAGTCGTTTTTTTACGTGTCTTTTTTCTCTTGAGTTAAAAAACAGTACAAGTCCACTACCCTTTTAAGGGCATAACTCAGTAGGTGATTTTTTTATAATATAATAATAAGAATTTGTCTAATTCAAAAATGACAAGGGCTAAAACTTTGCTGTGTAGTTAAAGGTTGTATCTGAAATAATTTTCAAATTATATGGTTTTTATTGATTTTCTAAAAACTACTATTTGGGACATATACTGTTTTTCATCTCACCGAT